>VHIU01000473.1:0-54919 GCA_010577795.1 Isatis tinctoria | reverse complement strand
ATGCCAATTAATCTGGTCACGTCCAGAATTCTGGTATCTGAAAGATTGACCGATATGAACATCTTAACGAAATATTTTTGGTATAGTCTCTTCTCAAAAACATAGACAATGGAATTAGCTTTCCAATGAATGTAGTTCGAGTCTTGGAGATCTGTATTGCATGAGTTATTGATAATTTATTGGATGCCAATTAATCTGGTCACGTCCAGAATTCGGGTATCTGAAAGATTGACCGATATGAACACCTTAACGAAATAGTTTTGGGATAGTCTCTTCTTCAAAAACATAGACAATTGAATTAGCTTTCCAATGAATGAAAGTTCGAGTCTTGGAAATCTGTATTGCATGAGTTATTGATAATTTATTGGATGCCAATTAATTTGGTCACGTCCAGAATTCTGGTATCTGAAAGATTGACCGATATGAACACCTTAACGAGGAAGAACAGTGTATAAAACCTCTTCGGTTGAGTCTCATGTCCTCGGTGGATGTATCTTTGTGTTGAAATGAGATAGTAATATTTGATGGATTTTTTGGATAATCGTGGGTTAACTCCTTGGAGATGTATATTGCATGAGTTATGACCAATTTATTGGATGCCCATCAATCTCGTCACCGTTCCGAATTCTTGCATCTGCAAGATTGACCGATATGAACACCTTAACGAAATAGTTTTGGGCTAGTCTCTTCTTAAAAAACATAGACAATTGAGTTAGCTTACCAATGAATGTAAGTTCGAGTCTTGGAGATGTGTATTGCATGAGTTATTGGTAATTTATTGGATGCCAATTAATCTGGTCACGTCCAGAATTCTGGTATCTGAAACATTGACCGATATGAACACCTTAACGAAATAGTTTTGGAATAGTCTCTTCTTATAAAACATAGACAATTGAGTTAGCTTTCCAATGAATGTAAGTTCGAGTCTTGGAGATCTGTATTGCATGAGTTATTGGTAATTTATTGAATGCTTATCAATCTGGTCACATCCAGAATTCTGGTATCTGAAAGATTGACCGATTTGAACGCCTTAACGAGGAAAAACAGTGTATAAAACCTCTTCGTTGAGTCTCATGTCCACGGTGGATGTATCTTTGTGTTGAAATGAGATAGTAATATTTCATGGTTTTTTGGATAATCGTGGGTTAACTCTTTGGAGATGTGTATTGCATGATTTATGACCATTTATTGGATGCCCATCAATCTCGTCACCGTTCCGAATTCTTGCATCTGCAAAATTGACCGATATAACACTTAAAAAACGAAATATTTTTGGGCTAGTCTCTTCTTAAACAAAGACAATTGAGTTAACTTTCCAATGAATGTAAGTTCGAGTCTTGGAGATCTCTATTGCATGAGTTATTGGTAATTTATTGGATGCTTATTAATCTGGTCACGTCCAGAATTCTGGTATCTGAAAGATTGACCGATATGAACACCTTAACGAGGAAGAACAGTGTATAAAACCTCTTCAGTTGAGTCTCATGTCCTCGGTGGATGTATCTTTGTGTTGAAATGTGATAGTAATATTTGATGGATTTTTTGGATAATCGTCGGTTAACTCCTTGGAGATGTATATTGCATGAGTTATGACCAATTTATTGGATGCCCATCAATCTCGTCACCGTTCCGAATTCTTGCATCTGCAAGATTGACCGATATGAACACCTTAACGAAATAGTTTTGGGCTAGTCTCTTCTTAAAAAACATAGACAATTGAGTTAGCTTACCAATGAATGTAAGTTCGAGTCTTGGAGATGTGTATTGCATGAGTTATTGGTATTTTATTGGATGCCAATTAATCTGGTCACGTCCAGAATTCTGGTATCTGAAAGATTGACCGATATGAACACCTTAACGAATAGTTTTTGGATAGTCGCTTCTTATAAAACATAGACAATTGAGTAGCTTTCCAATGAATGTAAGTTCGAGTCTTGGAGATCTGTATTGCATGAGTTATTGGTAATTTATTGAATGCTTATCAATCTGGTCACATCCAGAATTCTGGTATCTGAAAGATTGACCGATTTGAACGCCTTAACGAGGAAAAACAGTGTATAAAACCTCTTGGTTGAGTCTCATGTCCACGTTGGATGTATCTTTGTGTTGAATGAGATAGTAATATTTGATAGTTTTTTGGATAATGGTGGGTTAACTCCTTGGAGATGTGTATTGCTTGAGTTATGACCATTTATTGGATGCCCATCAATCTCGTCACCGTTCCGAATTCTTGCATCTGCAAAATTGACCGATATAACACCTTAACGAAATATTTTTGGGCTAGTCTCTTCTTAATAAACAAAGACAATTGAGTTAGCTTTCCAATGAATGTAAGTTCGAGTCCTGGAGATCTCTATTGCATGAGTTATTGGTATTTATTGATGCCAATAATCTGGTCACGTCCAGAATTCTGGTATCTGAAAGATTGACCGATATGAACACCTTAACGAGGAAGAACAGTGTATAAAACCTCTTCGGTTGAGTCTCATGTCCTCGGTGGATGTATCTTTGTGTTGAAATGAGATAGTAATATTTGATGGATTTTTTGGATAATCGTCGGTTAAGTCCTTGGAGATGTGTATTGCATGAGTTATGACCAATTTATTGGATGCCCATCAATCTCGTCACCGTTCCGAATTCTTGCATCTGCAAAATTGACCGATATAAACACCTTAACGAAATATTTTTGGGCTAGTCTCTTCTTAATAAACAAAGGCAATTGAGTTAGCTTTCCAATGAATGTAAGTTCGAGTCTTGGAGATCTCTATTGCATGAGTTATTGGTAATTTATTGGATGCCAATTAATCTGGTCACGTCCAGAATTCTGGTATCTGAAAGATTGACCGATATGAACACCTTAACGAAATATTGTTGGGATAGTCTCTTCTTCAAAAACATAGACAATTGAATTAGCTTTCCAATGAATGTAAGTTCGAGTCTTGGAGATCTGTATTGCATGAGTTATTGATAATTTATTGGATGCCAATTAATCTGGTCACGTCCAGAATCTGGTATCTGAAAGATTGACCGATATGAACACCTTAACGAAATAGTTTGGGATAGTCTCTTATTCAAAAACATAGACAATTGAATTAGCTTTCCAATGAATGTAAGTTCGAGTCTTGGAGATCTGTATTGCATGAGTTATTGATAATTATTGAATGCCAATTAATCGGTCACGTCCAGAATTCTGGTATCTGAAAGATTGACCGATATGAACACCTTAACGAGGAAGAACAGTGTATAAAACCTCTTCGGTTGAGTCTCATGTCCTCGGTGGATGTATCTTTGTGTTGAAATGAGATAGTAATATTTGATGGATTTTTTGGATAATCGTGGGTTAACTCCTTGGAGATGTATATTGCATGAGTTATGACCAATTTATTGGATGCCCATCAATCTCGTCACCGTTCCGAATTCTTGCATCTGCAAGATTGACCGATATGAACACCTTAACGAAATAGTTTTGGGCTAGTCTCTTCTTAAAAAACATAGACAATTGAGTTAGCTTTCCAATGAATGTAAGTTCGAGTCTTGGAGATGTGTATTGCATGAGTTATTGGTAATTTATTGGATGCCAATTAATCTGGTCACGTCCAGAATTCTGGTATCTGAAATATTGACCGATATGAACACCTTAACGAAATAGTTTTGGAATAGTCTCTTCTTATAAAACATAGACAATTGAGTTAGCTTTCCAATGAATGTAAGTTCGAGTCTTGGAGATCTGTATTGCATGAGTTATTGGTAATTTATTGGATGCCAATTAATCTGGTCACGTCCAGAATTCTGGTATCTGAAAGATTGACCGATATGAACACCTTAACGAGGAAGAACAGTGTATAAAACCTCTTCGGTTGAGTCTCATGTCCTCGGTGGATGTATCTTTGTGTTGAAATGAGATAGTAATATTTGATGGATTTTTTGGATAATCGTGGGTTAACTCCTTGGAGATGTATATTGCATGAGTTATGACCAATTTATTGGATGCCCATCAATCTCGTCACCGTTCCGAATTCTTGCATCTGCAAGATTGACCGATATGAACACCTTAACGAAATAGTTTTGGGCTAGTCTCTTCTTAAAAAACATAGACAATTGAGTTAGCTTTCCAATGAATGTAAGTTCGAGTCTGGGAGATGTGTATTGCATGAGTTATTGGTAATTTATTGGATGCCAATTAATCTGGTCACGTCCAGAATTCTGGTATCTGAAAGATTGACCGATATGAACACCTTAACGAAATAGTTTTGGAATAGTCTCTTCTTATAAAACATAGACAATTGAGTTAGCTTTCCAATGAATGTAAGTTCGAGTCTTGGAGATCTGTATTGCATGAGTTATTGGTAATTTATTGAATGCTTATCAATCTGGTCACATCCAGAATTCTGGTATCTGAAAGATTGACCGATTTGAACGCCTTAACGAGGAAAAACAGTGTATAAAACCTCTTCGGTTGAGTCTCATGTCCACGGTGGATGTATCTTTGTGTTGAAATGAGATAGTAATATTTGATGGATTTTTTGGATAATCGTGGGTTAACTCCTTGGAGATGTGTATTGCATGAGTTATGACCAATTTATTGGATGCCCGTCAATCTCGTCACCGTTCCGAATTCTTGCATCTGCAAAATTGACCGATATAAACACCTTAACGAAATATTTTTGGGCTAGTCTCTTCTTAATAAATAAAGACAATTGAGTTAGCTTTCCAATGAATGTAAGTTCGAGTCTTGGAGATCTCTATTGCATGAGTTATTGGTAATTAATTGGATGCCAATTAATCTGGTCACGTCCAGAATTCTGGTATCTGAAAGATTGACCGATATGAACACCTTAACGAGGAAGAACAGTGTATAAAACCTCTTCGGTTGAGTCTCATGTCCTCGGTGGATGTATCTTGTGTTGAATGAGATAGTAATATTTTGGATGGATTTTTTGGATAATCGTGGTTAAGTCCTTGGAGATGTGTATTGCATGTTTATGACCAATTTATTTTATGCCCATCAATCTCGTCACCGTTCCGAATTCTTGCATCTGCAAAATTGACCGATATAAACACCTTAACGAAATATTTTTGGGCTAGTCTCTTCTTAATAAACAAAGCAATTGAGTTAGCTTTCAATGAATGTAAGTTCGAGTCTTGGAGATCTCTATTGCATGAGTTATTGGTAATTTATTGGATGCCAATAATCGGTCACATCCAGAATTCTGGTATCTGAAAGATTGACCGATATGAACACCTTAACGAAATATTGTTGGGATAGTCTCTTCTTCAAAAACATAGACAATTGAATTAGCTTTCCAATGAATGTAAGTTCGAGTCTTGGAGATCTGTATTGCATGAGTTATTGATAATTTATTGGATGCCAATTAATCTGGTCACGTCCAGAATTCTGGTATCTGAAAGATTGACCGATATGAACACCTTAACGAAATAGTTTTGGGATAGTCTCTTCTTCAAAAACATAGACAATTGAATTAGCTTTCCAATGAATGTAAGTTCGAGTCTTGGAGATCTGTATTGCATGAGTTATTGATAATTTATTGGATGCCAATTAATCGGGTCACGTCCAGAATTCTGGTATCTGAAAGATTGACCGATATGAACACCTTAACGAGGAAGAACAGTGTATAAAACCTCTTCGGTTGAGTCTCATGTCCTCGGTGGATGTATCTTGTGTTGAAATGAGATAGTAATATTTGATGGATTTTTTGGATAATCGTGGGTTAACTCCTTGGAGATGTATATTGCATGAGTTATGACCAATTTATTGGATGCCCATCAATCTCGTCACCGTTCCGAATTCTTGCATCTGCAAGATTGACCGATATGAACACCTTAACGAAATAGTTTTGGGCTAGTCTCTTCTTAAAAACATAGACAATTGAGTTAGCTTTCCAATGAATGTAAGTTCGAGTCTTGGAGATGTGTATTGCATGAGTTATTGGTAATTTATTGGATGCCAATTAATCTGGTCACGTCCAGAATTCTGGTATCTGAAAGATTGACCGATATGAACACCTTAACGAAATAGTTTTGGATAGTCTCTTCTTATAAAACATAGACAATTGAGTTAGCTTTCCAATGAATGTAAGTTCGAGTCTTGGAGATCTGTATTGCATGAGTTATTGGTAATTTATTGAATGCTTATCAATCTGGTCACGTCCAGAATTCTGGTATCTGAAAGATTGACCGATTTGAACTTAACGAGGAAGGAAAAACAGTGTATAAAACCTCTTCGGTTGAGTCTCATGTCCCGGTGGATGTATCTTGTGTTGAAATGAGATAGTAATATTTGATGGTTTTTGGATAATCGGGGGAACTCCTTGGAGATGTGTATTGCATGAGTTATGACCAATTTATTGGATGCCCATCAATCTCGTCACCGTTCCGAATTCTTGCATCTGCAAAATTGACCGATATAAACACCTTAACGAAATATTTTGGGCTAGTCTCTTCTTAAATAAATAAAGACAATTGAGTTAGCTTTCCAATGAATGTAAGTTCGAGTCTTGGAGATCTCTATTGCATGAGTTATTGGTAATTTATTGGATGCCAATTAATCTGGTCACGTCCAGAATTCTGGTATCTGAAAGATTGACCGATATGAACACCTAACGAGGAAGAACAGTGTATAAAACCCTTCGGTTGAGTCTCTGTCCTCGGGGATGTATCTTTGTGTTGAAATGAGATAGTAATATTTGATGGATTTTTGGATAATCGTGGGTAAGTCCTTGGAGATGTGTATTGCATGAGTTATGACCAATTTATTGGATGCCCATCAATCTCGTCACCGTTCCGAATTCTTGCATCTGCAAAATTGACCGATATAAACACCTTAACGAAATATTTTGGGCTAGTCTCTTCTTAATAAACAAAGGCAATTGAGTTAGCTTTCCAATGAATGTAAGTTCGAGTCTTGGAGATCTCTATTGCATGAGTTTGGTAAATTATTGGATGCCAATTAATCTGGTCACATCCAGAATTCTGGTATCTGAAAGATTGACCGATATGAACACCTTAACGAAAATTGTTGGGATAGTCTCTTCTTCAAAAACATAGACAATTGAATAGCTTTCCAATGAATGTAAGTTCGAGTCTTGGAGATCTGTATTGCATGAGTTATTGAAATTTATTGGATGCCAATTAATCTGGTCACGTCCAGAATTCTGGTATCTGAAAGATTGAACGATATGAACACCTTAACGAAATAGTTTTGGGATAGTCTCTTCTTCAAAAACATAGACAATGAATTAGCTTTCCAATGAATGTAAGTTCGAGTCTTGGAGATCGTATTGCATGAGTATTGATAAATTATTGGATACCAATTAATCGGGTCACGTCCAGAATTCTGGTATCTGAAAGATTGACCGATATGAACACCTTAACGAGAAGAAAACAGTGTAGAAAACCTCTTCGGTTGAGTCTCATGTCCTCGGTGGATGTATCTTTGTGTTGAAATGAGATAGTAATATTTGAGGATTTTTAGATAATCGTGGGTTAACTCCTTGGAGATGTATATTGCATGAGTTATGACCAATTATTGGATGCCCTCAATCTCGTCACCGTTCCGAATTCTTGCATCTGCAAGATTGACCGATATGAACACCTTAACGAGGAAGAACAGTGTATAAAACCTCTTCGGTTGAGCCTCATGTCCTCGGTGGATGTATCTTTGTGTTGAAATGAGATAGTAATATTTGATGGATTTTTTGGATAATCGTGGGTTAACTCCTTGGAGATGTATATTGCATGAGTATGACCAATTTATTGGATGTCCATCAATCTCGTCACCGTTCCGAATTCTTGCATCTGCAAGATTGACCGATATGAACACCTTAACGAAATAGTTTTGGGCTAGTCTCTTCTTAAAAAACATAGACAATTGAGTTAGCTTTCCAATGAATGTAAGTTCGAGTCTTGGAGATGTGTATTGCATGAGTTATTGGTAATTTATTGGATGCCAATAAATCTGGTCACGTCCAGAATTCTGGTATCTGAAAGATTGACCGATATGAACACCTTAACGAAATAGTTTTGGAATAGTCTCTTCTTATAAACATAGACAATTGAGTTAGCTTTCCAATGAATGTAAGTTCGAGTCTTGGAGATCTGTATTGCATGAGTTATTGGTAATTTATTGAATGCTTATCAATCTGGTCACATCCAGAATTCTGGTATCTGAAAGATTGACCGATTTGAACGCCTTAACGAGGAAAAACAGTGTATAAAACCTCTTCGATTGAGTCTCATGTCCACGGTGGATGTATCTTTGTGTTGAAATGAGATAGTAATATTTGATGGATTTTTTGGATAATCGTGGGTTAACTCCTTGGAGATGTGTATTGCATGAGTTTTGACCAATTTATTGGATGCCCATCAATCTCGTCACCGTTCCGAATTCTTGCATCTGCAAAAATTGACCGATATAAACACCTTAACGAAATATTTTTGGGCTAGTCACTTCTTAATAAACAAAGACAATTGAGTTAGCTTTCCAATGAATGTAAGTTCGAGTCTTGGAGATCTCTATTGCATGAGTTACTGGTCACGTCCAGAATTCTGGTATCTGAAAGATTGACCGATATGAACACCTTAACGAGGAAGAACAGTGTATAAAACCTCTTCGGTTGAGTCTCATGTCCTCGGTGGATTGGTGTACGAGTTTTAAACCCTATTTTCCTACTGCAAGTGCACAGCAAATCGTAGTAGTACTTAGGGGTCGATCCCACGAAGACCAAGTTCACACTATGGATTAATAAGCTAAAATCAAGAGCTAAGAGATTCAATGATGGGGTTGATGAAATCGTGACTAACAAGTTATGCAAATAAAGCGGTTTTAACAATAATAAAGCAAGCGTTAGGTCAAGGCAATTCGCAGGAGATTCAGAGCAAGGTTAAACAACTATTCAGGTGATTAATAAGAACAAGTCTAGAACTCAAACACTAAGGTAATATTAATCCACTCTCGTGGTACTAATACCTTTATCTAGCAACCTAAAAATCCTAACTCTCGTTGGTATCAGAATCGCAGATAAGCATTATTGGTTAGGTTTGATTTGTTCACAATTCTCCAATACATCTACTCTCGCAGGTAATGAATAAATTGCTCATCTAGATCTCTTCTAGCAACCTAGCAACTCTCGCTGTCTAAGTTAACCTAAGATCATGGAATCAAGTGATCAAATCGATCCAAGCAATAAGAACCACCTAGATGAAGACTATCGATTTTGATATCCTATTTGTGTTCAACCCTAGCTCATGAATTCCCTTGAAAACCTTAACCTAACTAATAGATCTACTCAGACATAATCAAAGAAGAAAGCAAAACAATGAAATAAAAAGACTGCATTGAAATCGATATTAAAAAGAATAGGGTTCAGAAATCTTCTCAGAATTGTAGCAGAGATCTTCTCCCTTACAAGTAGAAAGCTAAAAACTTGAAAACTAAAAGTTAAGAAATAGAAAATAAAAGATAGGATGCTTTTTTTAAAACCTAAGACTAAAGGGGAGTATTTATATCAGAAGACATAGGCGGCAGGAAGGGCGGCTGCTTCCTTTTAAAGTCGGCGGGATTAGGTTGAGTTGTCTCCTTTTAATTCTCTTCCGCGGCGAGCATGTGCTCGTTTGGTGGCTGAAATTCGCGAGCATGTGCTCGCCGATTGAAGTTGGTGATACTTTGCAGGATTTTCCTTCTTTTCTTCAATTCTTGTTCTTTTCTGTTCCAAAGGTTCCAAATGCTCCAAACTCCAATAACAGCTCCAAAGCTACTTAAAATCTCCTGAAATAAACTCAAAAACTCCAAAAAGCAATTAGATAATAAGGTTAGTATGGGTCAAAATCCCAACATATCAATTCCCCCAGACTTAGATCTTTGTTTGTCCTCAAACAAACTAAAACCTAAACCGAGAAGAAAGAGTTGAAAAACAGGGATCTCACATTCTCAATCAGAATAATCGCACCAACTACTTAACCTGTAATCCACATTCTTTATGAACCAATCCAAAAATCGACCACCATGTACTTCTCCTTAGCCACATCGCAGTTTCTCCAGATTGACTCCACAAAATCTCAACTTCATCCACTATCCATCATTGCATAGAGACTAACAATGCTTCCAATGCCAAGAACCTTATAGACTCTTTCCCATACTATACCTTGACAAATACAACCATGTAATCCACCTATTTGGTACTCTTTCTCTCCCCCAGACTTATTCTTTTCTCATACTCTGCATTGATCTTTTGATCATCTCTTTTTCTTTTTACGATTTTCTTTCTTCTTCTCTTTGTTTTTTTTTTTATTTTCATTGCAAAGGTGTGACGAATAATGGGGTCATGGGAAATTTTCCTCTCCCTCGTTTCCACCTTTGTGTGATCATTCCTTTCAAAGTAAAATAATGGGGTCATGGGAAATTTTCCTACCCCTTTACCCAAAAGAAAATCATCTCATCTTTTCATTTGTTTCTCAGGATTTTCAGAATAAGGGAGAGGAGTACCATAAGCTTTTCACAACAGCCGCAGATGTCAGGTATGAATGAGAGAATCAAGCTCTTTCATCACCAGCTAACAGTTGAAAGATCTCTGTAAATAGCTCAGGTCTGTAAAATCTGTTGGAACTATGGGTTTCTCTAGTGGACTGGTCAGACTTTGGATTTTTCAATAGTCTTAGCTGAATGGATCCTAAAGATATGGTCACTAAGTAAAAACAGCCAGCTCAACAATCTAAGAGATAGTTCATAAATCCTAATCAAAATTTTGATCCAATAAAACAGACTGACTCTAAATAGAAAATAAAGAAGACTCAATAAATAAATAAAGTGCTGACTCAAGACACGACCCTCCCCCAGACTTACTTCACACCGTCTCGGTGTGAAAATAAACTAGAGAAAGCTCCGAGAAAACTTACCTGGGCGGCAGGAAGAGCATCATGGCGGAGCAGGGGCTCCGGAATAGAAGTGGGTGCTCGCCTCGTTTTCTCGCCCTTTTGTTTTTTTTTTTTTTTTTTATCTGAAACACAGAAAACCAAAACCAAAAATCAAAAGCAAAAGAAAATAAAAAAAAATAAAAAAAACACTTACCAGTGGGTTGCCTCCCACTCAGCGCTTGGTTTAAGTCATTAGCTTGACTTTGGTGCCATGTATCAATCAGGTTGGGCTTGAGAGCTTGCTCCAAAACAAACTCCACAATCAGACATCCTTACGTTCAGAACCTTACTCAGCATTCCATTCACAACACCACTACCCTTCTCTTTCAACTCTGATGGAAGAATAGCTCTAACTTTAGAGAAAGGTTTAGGATGACCTTTGCACTTCACTTTGTAGTCTATAGAGTGTCCATCATATCCTTGAGGGATCAAAGTCATTTGAGGACCTCCCCTAATCTTTCTGCACTGCACGTTTTGTTGCGTCTTTGTCTTTTCCTTAAACTTCCCGGGTGGTGGAGCAGGTGCTCGCAGGATCGGAGCAGGTGCTTCCTCGCTATCCACTGCAGAGACGCAAGAGGCGTGTGTGGTGGTTCCTATGGGAACGACTTTGTAGAAGACCTCCTTGTCAATCTTGGAAAAGCAAACTCGCTTATTCGGCATATCGATGACTGCACCCACTGTAGCCATGAATGGTCTTCCAAGAAGTAAGGGTATGCCATAACCTTCTCGCATCTCCACAACCTGAAAATCAGTTGGAACTAGGCAATCCCCTATTAGGACAGGTAGATCGTGAATGCTGCCAGACGATGTTGTTGAGGAGGAGTTCACAAATCGAAGATTCATTCGACTAGGCTTTATCTCGGAAATTTTCAACTTCTCTGCGATAGCCTTTGACATGAGATTAACAGAAGACCCAGAATCACAAAGAGCGTCCTTGAATTCAATTCCAGCAATGGAGCATGGGACCAAGAACTTTCCAGGATCTTCAGCCTTAGGCAATACCTTCAATGGTGGTGGAACTGGATAAGGCACCTTAGGAGTGTACACCCTCTGTGGAATCACTGCGGATTTCGGGGTGGAAGTGGCCTGTGTAGCCTGGCCGAGCACGTGCTCTGCGGATCTGTGGGGGTGCTCTGTTGTGCCGTCTTCGAGAATATCAACGAATGAGGTTGATGCTCTAGCGCGTGCTGTACGGTCATTTGCACCATCGCTTTTACGGACACCTTGATTTCCACCGAGCAGGTGCTCGTCGGGTGGGAGCACGTGCTCCGAAGTCGCCTTTTTTCCTTTTGCCGATTTTGGAGATGAAGTTGCAGATGCGTGTAGAGTCTGTCCACTGCACAATTCGATTGCATTGACGAATTCTACCTTAGGTTTTTCAACCTTCCCAGGAAGAGTTCCTTGTGCCTCAGCAGTTTGACCAATCTGAATCTCAAGCTCCTTCATGTGAGTGCAAACAGCTTCAAACTTACTGTTGAGATCATTGTACATGCTGTCCATCTTGACATCGACCGCATGAGCAGATTCCTGTTGGTTGAGTAAAACCAAATGCATAAGGGACTTCAGCTCGTCTTGGGAGTTAGACGCCTAAGCTTGAAAGCTCTGATGCTCCACATAGCCTCCATTCACGTAGTTCACCTCTGCGTGAGTCCCTGGTGTCCTCTTAATCGATTCAGCGGTTTGTGCGATTTGTGTGTCCAGCTGCTTCATGTGAGTCCACACAGCCTCATACTTTCCATTAAGATCGACATACATTGTTTCAACCTTAGAGTTGATCTCTGCTGCTGCCTTCTGCTGACTCGTTAGGAGTTGTTGCATCATATTCTTCAGCTCGTCTTGGGAGCCGGTTGCTGAAGATGAAGGCTGCGGATTTGTGAAATGCTGGGGTTGTGAGTTGTTGTAGGGCTGCCGTGGTTGATTTGCTCCTTGGAATCGGTTCTGAATTGGAACAAATGGCTGGTTCTGGTAGTTGTTGGAGTAGTTCTTCTGAAAACCCATCTGCGGCTGATGTCCTTGCTTAGGATATACCTGATCTTGCGGGTTCTCCACATTGGTGCTTTTGTAGGACAAGTTCGGGTGAGAGTTGAAGCCTTGGTTGTTGAAACCGCGGTTCTGTCCGAATCCTTGCCCATTCACGTAATTGACCTCCCTTAGATCATCACCGGTTCCTTCATTCTCATCCACAAAGTGGACCGATTTCTGGTTTCCCTTCAAGAGAAGGTTAACCTTGGCTGCGAGCTCCGCAATTTGCTTGGACTCCACGCTGTTGACCTTCTTCCTATCATACTCCGGACTCTTGTTGCTGGAACTCGCGGAAAGGTTCTCAATCAGCTCTATAGCTCCTTCTTTTGACTTGGTGTAGAAGTCTCCATTACTCGCGGCATTCAAAGCGTTGCGGTAATCCCATTCTACTCCATCGTAGAAGGTACTGAGCAGCTGCTCGTCGCTGAAACCGTGGTGAGGGCACTCACGCTTATACTCTTTGAATCGCTCCCACGCTTCATTGAATGACTCGCCGGGATGTTGCTCGAATGAGGAGATCTTGTTCCTCAAGGCTGCGGTCGTGGACTTGGTGTAGAATTTGTCCAAGAATGCCGATCTTGCATCAGCCCATGTCGCTAGAGAGCCTGGTGGTAGAGACTTCAACCAGCGTGAAGCTTTTCCCGCAAGAGAGAAGGGAAAAAGCTTGCACTTCAAGAAATCTGGAGACACACCATTAGAGCCGGTTGTGCTGCAAATTTCCTCGAAGTTCTCGATGTGATCAATCGGAATTTCGGCAGGCAGACCGTGGAACAGGTGTTGCTTCACGAGGGCAATCATCTGAGGCTTGATCTCGTAATCTTGCCTCTGGATGGTCGGAGTGACAATCGCTGATCGATCCTGGTAATAAGCATGTGCTGCGTCTTTGTCTCCGAACGCCGGTTGTTGAACGAGCTGCCGCTCTTGCTGCAAGCGCAGCTGCTCCATGGTTGCCTGAAGAGTTCGCAGCTGAGCTGCCATGTCGGTTTGATCGCCCATCTCTGTAGAGGCGGTATCAGTTGTTTCTGGATCCGGAACAGGTGTGTTGCGTCTCTGCCTGTTCTCTCGTTCTCTCCTTGCTAGCTCGTCGTTAGTCAAGCTGAGAAGTTCTTCGTTATTTCTGCTCCTTGTGTTCCTTGTGGACATGCACCTGAAACACAAAAATAAAGAAGAGAAGAAACGAGTTCAGTAAAGATCTTAGTCTAATGATTCAGCCGTAAACCAAAGGTGAAAAATTGGTCCCCGGCAACGGCGCCAAAAACTTGGTGTACGAGTTTTAAACCCTATTTTCCTACTGCAAGTGCACAGCAAATCGTAGTAGTACTTAGGGGTCGATCCCACGAAGACCAAGTTCACACTATGGATTAATAAGCTAAAATCAAGAGCTAAGAGATTCAATGATGGGGTTGATGAAATCGTGACTAACAAGTTATGCAAATAAAGCGGTTTTAACAATAATAAAGCAAGCGTTAGGTCAAGGCAATTCGCAGGAGATTCAGAGCAAGGTTAAACAACTATTCAGGTGATTAATAAGAACAAGTCTAGAACTCAAACACTAAGGTAATATAATCCACTCTCATGGTTAATACCTTTATCTAGCAACCTAAAAATCCTAACTCTCGTTGGTATCAGAATCGCAGATAAGCATTATTGGTTAGGTTTGATTTGTTCACATTCTCCAATACATCTACTCTCGCAGGTAATGAATAAATTGCTCATCTAGATCTCTTCTAGCAACCTAGCAACTCTCGCTGTCTAAGTTAACCTAAGATCATGGAATCAAGTGATCAAATCGATCCAAGCAATAAGAACCACCTAGATGAAGACTATCGATTTTGATATCCTATTTGTGTTCAACCCTAGCTCATGAATTCCCTTGAAAACCTTAACCTAACTAATAGATCTACTCAGACATAATCAAAGAAGAAAGCAAAACAATGAAATAAAAAGACTGCATTGAAATCGATATTAAAAAGAATAGGGTTCAGAAATCTTCTCAGAATTGTAGCAGAGATCTTCTCCCTTACAAGTAGAAAGCTAAAAACTTGAAAACTAAAAGTTAAGAAATAGAAAATAAAAGATAGGATGCTTTTTTTAAAACCTAAGACTAAAGGGGAGTATTTATATCAGAAGACATAGGCGGCAGGAAGGGCGGCTGCTTCCTTTTAAAGTCGGCGGGATTAGGTTAAGTTGTCTCCTTTTAATTCTCTTCCGCGGCGAGCATGTGCTCGTTTGGTGGCTGAAATTCGCGAGCATGTGCTCGCCGATTGAAGTTGGTGATACTTTGCAGGATTTTCCTTCTTTTCTTCAATTCTTGTTCTTTTCTGTTCCAAAGGTTCCAAATGCTCCAAACTCCAATAACAGCTCCAAAGCTACCTAAAATCTCCTGAAATAAACTCAAAAACTCCAAAAAGCAATTAGATAATAAGGTTAGTATGGGTCAAAATCCCAACATATCATGGATGTATCTTTGTGTTGAAATGAGATAGTAATATTTGATGGATTTTTTGGATAATCGTGGGTTAACTCCTTGGAAATGTATATTGCATGAGTTATGACCAATTTATTGGATGCCCATCAATCTCGTCACTGTTCCGAATTCTTGCATCTGCAAAATTGACCGATATAAACACCTTAACGAAATATTTTTGGGCTAGTCTCTTCTTAATAAACAAAGACAATTGAGTTAGCTTTCCAATGAATGTAAGTTCGAGTCTTGGAGATCTCTATTGCATGAGTTATTGATAATTTATTGGATGCCAATTAATCTGGTCACGTCCAGAATTCTGGTATCTGAAAGATTGACCGATTTGAACGCCTTAACGAGGAAAAACAGTGTATAAAACCTCTTCGGTTGAGTCTCATGTCCACGGTGGATGTATCTTTGTGTTGAAATGAGATAGTAATATTTGATGGATTTTTTGGATAATCGTGGGTTAACTCCTTGGAGATGTGTATTGCATGAGTTATGACCAATTTATTGGATGCCCATCAATCTCGTCACCGTTCCGAATTCTTGCATCTGCAAAATTGACCGATATAAACACCTTAACGAAATATTTTTGGGCTAGTCTCTTCTTAATAAATAAAGACAATTGAGTTAGCTTTCCAATGAATGTAAGTTCGAGTCTTGGAGATCTCTATTGCATGAGTTATTGGTAATTTATTGGATGCCAATTAATCTGGTCACGTCCAGAATTCTGGTATCTGAAAGATTGACCGATATGAACACCTTAACGAAATAGTTTTGGGATAGTCTCTTCTTCAAAAACATAGACAATTGAATTAGCTTTCCAATGAATGTAAGTTCGAGTCTTGGAGATCTGTATTGCATGAGTTATTGATAATTTATTGGATGCCAATTAATCTGGTCACGTCCAGAATTCTGGTATCTGAAAGATTGACCGATATGAACACCTTAACGAGGAAGAACAGTGTATAAAACCTCTTCGGTTGAGTCTCATGTCCTCGGTGGATGTATCTTTGTGTTGAAATGAGATAGTAATATTTGATGGATTTTTTGGATAATCGTGGGTTAACTCCTTGGAGATGTATATTGCATGAGTTATGACCAATTTATTGGATGCCCATCAATCTCGTCACCGTTCCGAATTCTTGCATCTGCAAGATTGACCGATATGAACACCTTAAAGAAATAGTTTTGGGTTAGTCTCTTCTTAAAAAACATAGACAATTGAGTTAGCTTTCCAATGAATGTAAGTTCGAGTCTTGGAGATGTGTATTGCATGAGTTATTGGTAATTTATTGGATGCCAATTAATCTGGTCACGTCCAGAATTCTGGTATCTGAAAGATTGACCGATATGAACACCTTAACGAAATAGTTTTGGAATAGTCTCTTCTTATAAAACATAGACAATTGAGTTAGCTTTCCAATGAATATAAGTTCGAGTCTTGGAGATCTGTATGCATGAGTTATTGGTAATTTATTGAATGCTTATCAATCTGGTCACATCCAGAATTCTGGTATCTGAAAGATTGACCGATTTGAACGCCTTAACGAGGAAAAACAGTGTATAAAACCTCTTCGGTTGAGTCTCATGTCCATGGTGGATGTATCTTTGTGTTGAAATGAGATAGTAATATTGATGGATTTTTTGGATAATCGTGGGTTAACTCCTTGGAGATGTGTATTGCATGAGTTATGACCAATTTATTGGATGCCCATCAATCTCGTCACCGTTCCGAATTCTTGCATCTGCAAAATTGACCGATATAAACACCTTAACGAAATATTTTTGGGCTAGTCTCTTCTTAATAAACAAAGACAATTGAGTTAGCTTTCCAATGAATGTAAGTTCGAGTCTTGGAGATCTCTATTGCATGAGTTATTGAAAATTTATTGGATGCCAATTAATCTGGTCACGTCCAGAATTCTGGTATCTGAAAGATTGACCGATATGAACACCTTAACGAGGAAGAACAGTGTATAAAACCTCTTCGGTTGAGTCTCATGTCCACGGTGGATGTATCTTTGTGTTGAAATGAGATAGTAATATTTGATGAATTTTTTGGATAATCGTGGGTTAATCCTTGGAGATGTATATTGCATGAGTTATGACCAATTTATTGGATGCCCATCAATCTCGTCACCGTTTCGAATTCTTGCATCTGCAAGATTGACCGATATGAACACCTTAACGAAATAGTTTTGGGCTAGTGTCTTCTTAAAAAACATAGACAATTGAGTTAGCTTTCCAATGAATGTAAGTTCGAGTCTTGGAGATGTGTATTGCATGAGTTATTGGTAATTTATTGGATGCCAATTAATTTGGTCACGTCCAGAATTCTGGTATCTGAAAGATTGACCGATATGAACAACTTAACGAAATAATTTAGGGATAGTCTCTTCTTCAAAAACATAGACAATTGAGTTAGCTTTCCAGTGAATGTAAGTTCGAGTCTTGGAGATCTGTATTGCATGAGTTATTGGTAATTTATTGAATGCTTATCAATCTGGTCACGTCCAGAATTCTGGTATCTGAAAGATTGACCGATATGAACACCTTAACGAAATAGTTTTGGAATAGTCTCTTCTTATAAAACATAGACAATTTAGTTAGCTTTCCAATGAATGTAAGTTCGAGTCTTGGAGATGTGTATTGCATGAGTTATTGGTAATTTATTGGATGCCAATTAATTTGGTCACGTCCAGAATTTTGGTATCTGAAAGATTGACCGATATGAACAACTTAACGAAATAATTCAGGGATAGTCTCTTCTTCAAAAACATAGACAATTGAGTTAGCTTTCCAATGAATGTAAGTTCGAGTTTGGAGATCTGTATTGCATGAGTTATTGGTAATTTATTGAATGCTTATCAATCTGGTCACGTCCAGAATTCTGGTATCTGAAAGATTGACCGATTTGAACACCTTAACGAGGAGGAACAGTGTATAAAACCTCTTCGGTTGAGTCTCATGTCCACGGTGGATGTATCTTTGTGTTGAAATGAGATAGTAATATTTGATGAATTTTTTGGATAATGGTGGGTTAACTCCTTGGAGATGTGTATTGCATGAGTTATGACCAATTTATTGGATGCCCATCAATCTCGTCACCGTTCCGAATTCTTGCATCTGCAAGATTGACCGATATGAACACCTTAACGAAATAGTTTTGGGCTAGTCTCTTCTTAAAAAACATAGACAATTGAGTTAGGTTCCATGAATGTAAGTTCGAGTCTTGGAGATCTGTATTGCATGAGTTTTGGTAATTATTGAATGCTTATCAATTGGTACAATCCAGTATTCTGGTATCTGAAAGATTGGCGATTTGAACACCTTAACGAGGAAAAACAGTGTATAAAACCTCTTCGGTTGAGTCTCATGTCCACGGTGGATGTATCTTTGTGTTGAAATGAGATAGTAATATTTGATGGATTTTTTGGGTAATCGTGGGTTAACTCCTTGGAGATGTGTATTGCATGAGTTATGACCAATTTATTGGATGCCCATCAATCTCGTCACCGTTCCGAATTCTTGCATCTGCAAAATTGACCGATATAAACACCTTAACGAAATATTTTTGGGCTAGTCTCTTCTTAATAAATAAAGACAATTGAGTTAGCTTTCCAATGAACGTAAGTTCGAGTCTTGGAGATCTCTATTGCATGAGTTATTGGTAATTTATTGGATGCCAATTAATCTGGTCACGTCCAGAATTCTAGTATCTGAAAGATTGACCGATATGGACACCTTAACGAGGAAGAACAGTGTATAAAACCTCTTCGGTTGAGTCTCATGTCCTCGGTGGATGTATCTTTGTGTTGAAATGAGATAGTAATATTTGATGGATTTTTTGGATAATCGTGGGTTAACTCCTTGGAAATGTATATTGCATGAGTTATGACCAATTTATTGGATGCCCATCAATCTCGTCACTGTTCCGAATTCTTGCATCTGCAAGATTGACCGATATGAACACCTTAACGAAATAGTTTTGGGCTAGTGTCTTCTTTAAAAAACATAGACAATTTAGTTAGCTTTCCAATGAATGTAAGTTCGAGTCTTGGAGATGTGTATTGCATGAGTTATTGGTAATTTATTGGATGCCAATTAATTTGGTCACGTCCAGAATTCTGGTATCTGAAAGATTGACCGATATGAACAACTTAACGAAATAGTTTTGGGATAGTCTCTTCTTCAAAAACATAGACAATTGAGTTAGCTTTCCAATGAATGTAAGTTCGAGTCTTGGAGATCTGTATTGCATGAGTTATTGGTAATTTATTGAATGCTTATCAATCTGGTCACGTCCAGAATTGGGTATCTGAAAGATTGACCGATTTGAACACCTTAACGAGGAAGAACAGTGTATAAAACCTCTTCGGTTGAGTTCATGTCCACGGTGGATGTATCTTTGTGTTGAAATGAGATAGTAATTTGATGGATTTTTTGGATAATCGTGGGTTAACTCCTTGGAGATGTATATTGCATGAGTTATGACCAATTTATTGGATGCCCATCAATCTCGTCACCGTTCCGAATTCTTGCATCTGCAAGATTGACCGATATGAAGACCTTAACGAAATATTTTTGGGCTAGTCTCTTCTTAATAAACAAAGACAATTGAGTTAGCTTTCCAATGAATGTAAGTTCGAGTCTTGGAGATCTCTATTGCATGAGTTATTGGTAATTTATTGGATGCCAATTAATCTGGTCACGTCCAGATTTCTGGTATCTGAAAGATTGACCAATATGAACACCTTAACGAAATATTGTTGGGATAGTCTCTTCTTCAAAAACATAGACAATTGAATTAGCTTTCCAATGAATGTAAGTTCGAGTCTTGGAGATCTGTATTGCATGAGTTATTGATAATTTATTGGATGCCAATTAATCTGGTCACGTCCAGAATTCTGGTATCTGAAAGATTGTCCGATATGAACACCTTAACGAAATAGTTTTGGGATAGTCTCTTCTTCAAAAACATAGACAATTGAATTAGCTTTCCAATGAATGAAGTTCGAGTCTTGGAGATCTGTATTGCATGAGTTATTGGTATTTATTGGATGCCATTAATCTGGTCACGTCCAGAATTCTGGTATCTGAAAATGACCGATATGAACACCTTAACGAGGAAGAACAGTGTATAAAACCTCTTCGATTGAGTCTCATGTCCTCGGTGGATGTATCTTTGTGTTGAAATGAGATAGTAATATTTGATGGATTTTTGGATAATCGTGGGTTAACTCCTTGAAAATGTATATTGCATGAGTTATGACCAATTATTGGATGCCCATCAATCTCGTAACTGTTCCGAATTCTTGCATCTGCAAGAATGACCGATATGAACACCTTAACGAAATAGTTTTGGGCTAGTGTCTTCTTAAAAAAACATAGACAATTTAGTTAGCTTTCCAAGAATGTAAGTTCGAGAGTCTTGGAGATGTGTATTGCATGAGTTATTGGTAATTTATTGGATGCCAATTAATTTGGTCACGTCCAGAATTTTGGTATCTGAAAGATTGACCGATATGAACAACTTAACGAAATAATTCAGGGATAGTTCTTCTTCAAAAACATAGACAATTGAGTTAGCTTTCCAATGAATGTAAGTTCGAGAGTTTGGAGATCTGTATTGCATGAGTTATTGGTAATTTATTGAAGTTATCAATCTGGTCACGTCCAGATTCTGGTATCTGAAAGATTGACCGATTTGAACACCTTAACGAGGAAGAACAGTGTATAAAACCTCTTCTCGGTTGAGTCTCATGTCCACGGTGGATGTATCTTGTGTTGAAATGAGATAGTAATATTTGATGAATTTTTTGGATAATCGTGGGTTAACTCCTTGGAGATGTATATGCATGGGTTATGACCAATTTATTGGATGCCCATCAATCTCGTCACCGTCCGAATTCTTGCATCTGCAAGATTGACCGATATGAACACCTTAACGAAATAGTTTTGGGCTAGTCTCTTCTTAAAAAACATAGGACAATGAGTTAGCTTTCCAATGAATGTAAGTTCGAGTTTGGAGATGTGTTATTGCAGAGTTATTGGTAATTTATGGATGCAATTAATCTGGTCACGTCCAGATTCTGGTATCTGAAAGATTGACCGATATTGAACACCTTAACGAAATAGTTTGGAATAGTCTCTTCTTATAAAAACATAGACAATTGAGTTAGCTTTCCTATGAATGTAAGTTCGAGTCTTGGAGATATGTATTGCATGAGTTATTGGTAATTTATTGAATGCTTATCAATCTGGTCACATCCAAATTCTGGTATCTGAAAGATTGACCGATTTGAACGCCTTAACGAGGAAAAACAGTGTATAAAACCCTCTCGGTTGAGTCTCATGTCCACGGTGGATGTATCTTTGTGTGAAATGAGATAGTAATATTTGATGATTTTTTGGTAATCGTGGGTTAACTCCTTGGGAGGTGATTGCATGAGTTATGAACAATTTATTGGATGCCCATCAATCCGTCACTGTTCGAATTCTTGCATCTGCAAAATTGACCGATATAAACACCTTAACGAAATATTTTTGGGCTAGTCTCTTCTTAATAAATAAAGACAATTGAGTTAGCTTTCAATGAATGTAAGTTCGAGTCTTGGAGATCTCTATTGCATGAGTTATTGGTAATTATTGATGCCAATAATCTGGTCACGTCCAGAATTCTGGTATCTGAAAGATTGAACCGATATGAACACCTTAACGAGGAAGAACAGTGTATAAAACCTCTTCGGTTGAGTCTCATGTCCTCGGTGGATGTATCTTTGTGTTGAAATGAGATAGTAATATTTGATGATTTTTTGGATAATCGTGGGTAACTCCTTGGAAATGTATATTGCATAAGTTATGACCAATTATTGGATGATGCCATCAATCTCGTCACGTTCCGAATTCTTGCATCTGCAAGATTGACCGATATGAACACCTTAACGAAATAGTTTTGGGCTAGGTCTTCTTTAAAAAACATAGACAATTTAGTTAGCTTTCCAATGAATGTAAGTTCGAGTCTTGGAGATGTGTATTGCATGAGTTATTGGTAATTTATGGATGCCAATTAATTTGGTCACGTCAGAATTCTGGTATCTGAAAGATTGATGATATGAACAACTTAACGAAATAGTTTTGGGATAGTCTCTTCTTCAAAAACATAGACAATTGAGTTAGCTTTCCAATGAATGTAAGTTCGAGTCTTGGAGATCTGTATGCATGGAGTTATTGGTTTTATTGAAGGCTTATCAATCTGGTCACGTCCAGATTCTGGTATCTGAAAGATTGACCGATTTGAACACCTTAACGAGAGAAGAACAGTGTATAAAACCTCTTCGGTTGAGTCTCATGTCCACGGTGGATGTATCTTTGTGTTGAAATGAGATAGTAATATTTGATGGATTTTTTGGATAATCGTGGGTTAACTCCTTGGAGATGTATATTGCATGAGTTATGACCAATTTATTGGATGCCCATCAATCTCGTCACGTTCGAATTCTTGCATCTGCAAGATTGACCGATATGAAGACCTTACGAAATATTTTTGGGCTAGTCTCTTCTTAATAAACAAAGACATTGAGTTAGCTTCCAATGAATGTAAGTTCGAGTCTTGGAGATCTCTATTGCATGAGTATTGGTAATTTATTGGATGCCAATTATCTGGTCACGTCCAGATTTCTGGTATCTGAAAGATTGACGATATGAACACCTTAACGAATATTGTTGGGATAGTCTCTTCTTCAAAAACATAGACAATTGAATTAGCTTTCCAATGAATGTAAGTTCGAGTCTTGGAGATCTGTATTGCATGAGTTATTGATAATTTATGGATGCCATTAATCTGGTCACGTCCAGAATTCTGGTATCTGAAAGATTGACCGATATGAACACCTTAACGAAATATTTTTGGGATAGTCTCTTCTTCAAAAACATAGACAATTGAATTAGCTTTCCAATGAATGTAAGTTCGAGTCTTGGAGATCTGTATTGCATGAGTTATTGATAATTTATTGGATGCAATTAATCTGGTCACGTCCAGATTCTGGTATCTGAAGATTGACGAATATGACACCTTACGAGGAAGAACAGTGTATAAAACCTCTTCGGTTGAGTCTCATGTCTTGGTGGATGTATCTTGTGTTGAAATGAGATAGTAATATTTGATGGATTTTTTGGAAATCGTGGGTTAACTCCTTGGGATGTTATTGTATGAGTTATGACCAATTTTTTGGATGCCCATCAATCTCGTCACCGTTCCGAATTCTTGCATCTGCAAGATTGACCGATATGAACACCTTAACGAAATATTTTTGGGCTAGTCTCTTCTTATAAACAAAGACAATTGAGTTAGCTTTCCAATGAATGTAAGTTCGAGTCTTGGAGATCTCTATTGATGAGTTATTGGTAATTATTGGATGCAATTAATCTGGTCACGTCCAGAATTCTGGTGTCTGAAAGATTGACCGATATGACACCTTAACGAAATATTGTTGGGATAGTCTCTTCTCAAAAACATAGACAATTGAATTAGCTTTCCAATGAATGTAAGTTCGAGTCTTGGAGATCTGTATTGCATGAGTTATTGATAATTTATTGGATGCCAATTAATCTGGTCACGTCCAGATTCTGGTATCTGAAACATTGACCGATATGAACACCTTAACGAAATAGTTTTGGGATAGTCTCTTCTTCAAAAACATAGACAATTGAATTAGCTTTCCAATGAATGTAAGTTCGAGTCTTGGAGATCTGTATTGCATGAGTTATTGATAATTTATTGGATGCCAATTAATCTGGTCACGTCCAGAATTCTGGTATCTGAAAGATTGACCGATATGAACACCTTAACGAGGAAGAACAGTGTATAAAACCTCTTCGGTGAGTCTCATGTCCTTGGTGGATGTATCTTGTGTGAAATGAGATAGTAATATTGATGGATTTTTTGGATAATCGTGGGTTAACTCCTTGGAGATGTATATTGCATGAGTTATGACCAATTTATTGGATGCCCATCAATCTCGTCACGTCCAGAATTCTGGTATCTGAAAGATTGACCGATATGAACACCTTAACGAAATAGTTTTGGGTAGTCTCTTTTCAAAACATAGACAATTGAGTTAGCTTTCCAATGAATGTAAGTTCGAGTCTTGGAGATCTGTATTGCATGAGTTATTGATAATTTATTGGATGCCAATTAATCTGGTCACGTCCAGAATTCTGGTATCTGAAAGATTGACCGATATGAACACCTTAACGAGGAAGAACAGTGTATAAAACCTCTTCGGTTGAGTCTCATGTCCTTGGTGGATGTATCTTTGTGTTGAAATGAGATAGTAATATTTGATGGATTTTTTGGATAATCGTGGGTTAACTCCTTGGAGATGTATATTGTATGAGTTATGACCAATTTATTGGATGCCCATCAATCTCGTCACCGTTCCGAATTCTTGCATCTGCAAGATTGACCGATATGAACACCTTAACGAAATAGTTTTGGGCTAGTCTCTTCTTAATAAACAAAGACAATTGAGTTAGCTTTCCAATGAATGTAAGTTCGAGTCTTGGAGATCTCTATTGCATGAGTTATTGGTAATTTATTGGATGCCAATTAATCTGGTCACGTCCAGAATTCTGGTGTCTGAAAGATTGACCGATATGAACACCTTAACGAAATATTGTTGGGATAGTCTCTTCTTCAAAAACATAGACAATTGAATTAGCTTTCCAATGAATGTAAGTTCGAGTTTGGAGATCTGTATTGCATGAGTTATTGATAATTATTGGATGCCAATTAATCTGGTCACGTCCAGAATTTGGTATCTGAAGACTTGACCGATATGAAAACCCTTAACGAAATAGTTTTGGGATAGTCTCTTCTCAAAACATAGACATTGAATTAGCTTTCCAATGAATGTAAGTTCGAGTCTTGGAGATCTGTTATTGCATGAGTTAGTGATAATTATTGGATGCCAATTAATCTGGTCAGTCCAGATTCGGTATCTGAAAGATTGACGATATGAACACCTTACCGAGGAAGAGAAGAACAGTGTATAAAACCTCTTCGGTTGAGTCTCATGTCCTTGGTGGATGTATCTTGTGTTGAAATGAGATAGTAATATTTGATGGATTTTTGGATAATCGTGGGTTAACTCCTTGGAGATGTATATTGCAGTGAGTTATGCCAATTTATTGGATGCCCATCAATCCGTCACGTTCCGAATTCTTGCATCTGCAAGATTGACCGATATGAACACCTTAACGAAATATTTTTGGGCTAGTCTCTTCTTAATAAACAAAGACAATTGAGTTAGCTTCCAATGAATGTAAGTTCGAGTCTTGGAGATCTCTATGCATGAGTTATTGGTAATTTATTGGATGCCAATTAATCTGGTCACGTCCAGATTCTTGGTATCTGAAAGATTGACCGATATGAACACCTTAACGAATATTGTGGGATAGTCTCTTCTTCAAAAACATAGACAATTGAATTAGCTTTCCAATGAATGTAAGTTCGAGTCATGGAGATCGTATTGCATGAGTTATTGATAAGTTATTGGATGCCAATTATCTGGTCACGTCCAGAATTCTGGTATCTGAAAGATTGACCGATATGAACAACTTAACGAAATAGTTTTGGGATAGTTCTTCTTCAAAAACTTAGACAATGAGTTAGCTTTCAATGAATGTAAGTTCGAGTCTTGGAGATCTGTATTGCATGAGTTATTGGTAATTTATGAATGCTTATCAATCTGGTCACGTCCAGAATTTGGTATCTGAAAGATTGACCGATTTGAACACCTTAACGAGGAAGAACAGTGTATAAAACCTCTTCGGTGAGTCTCATGTCCACGGTGGATGTATCTTGTGTTGAAATGAGATAGTAATATTTGATGGATTTTTGGATAATCGTGGGTTAACTCCTTGGAGATGTATATTGCATGAGTTATGACCAATTTATTGGATGCCCATCAATCTCGTCACCGTTCCGAATTCTTGCATCTGCAAGATGACCGATATGAACACCTTAACGAACTTTTTTGGGCTAGTCTCTCTTAATAAACAAAGACAATTGAGTGAGCTTTCCAATGAATGTAAGTTCGAGTCTTGGAGATCTCATTGCATGAGTTAGTGGTAATTTATTGGATGCCAATTAATCTGGTCACGTCCAGATTTTGGTATCTGAAAGATTGACCGATATGAACACCTTAACGAATATTGTTGGGATTGTCTCTTCTTCAAAAACATAGACAATTGAATTAGCTTTCCAATGAATGTAAGTTCGAGTCTTGGAGATCTGTATTGCATGAGTTATGATAATTTATTGGATGCCAATTAATCTGGTCACGTCCAGAATTCTGGTATCTGAAAGATTGACCGATATGAACACCTTAACGAAATAGTTTTGGGATAGTCTCTCTTCAAAAAACATAGACAATGAAATTAGCTTCCAATGAATGTAAGTTCGAGTCATGGAGATCTGTATTGCATGAGTTATTGATAAGTTATTGGATGCCAATTATCTGGTCACGTCCAGAATTCTGGTATCTGAAAGATTGACGATATGAACAACTTAACGAAATAGTTTTGGATAGTATCTTCTTCTTCAAAAACATAGACAATTGAGTTAGCTTTCCAATGAATGTAAGTTCGAGTCTTGGAGATCTGTATTGCATGAGTTATTGGTAATTTATTGAATGCTTATCAATTGGTCACGTCCAGAATTCTGGTATCTGAAAGATTGACGATTTGAACACCTTAACGAGGAAGAACAGTGTAAAAAACCTCTTCGGTTGAGTCTCATGTCCACGGTGGATGTATCTTTGTGTTGAAATGAGATAGTAATATTTGATGGATTTTTTGGATAATCGTGGGTTAACTCCTTGGAGATGTATATTGCATGAGTTATGACCAATTTATTGGATGCCATCAATCTCGTCACGTTCCGAATTCTTGCATCTGCAAGATGACCGATATGAACACCTTAACGAAATATTTTTGGGTAGTCTCTTCTTAATAAACAAAGACAATTGAGTTAGCTTCCAATGAATGTAAGTTCGAGTCTTGGAGATCTCTATTGCATGAGTTATTGGTAATTTATTGGATGCCAATTATCTGGTCACGTCCAGATTTCTGGTATCTGAAAGATTGACCGATATGAACACCTTAACGAAATATTGTTGGGATAGTCTCTTCTTCAAAAACATAGACAATTGAATTAGCTTTCAATGAATGTAAGTTCGAGTCTTGGAGATCTGTATTGCATGAGTTATTGATAATTTATGGATTCCAATTAATCTGGTCACGTCCAGAATTCTGGTATCTGAAAGATTGACCGATATGAACACCTTAACGAAATAGTTTTGGGATAGTCTCTCTTCAAAAACATAGACATTGAATTAGCTTTCCAATGAATGTAAGTTCGAGTCTTGGAGATCTGTATTGCATGAGTTATTGATAATTTATTGGATGCCAATAATCTGGTCACTCCAGAATTCTGGTATCTGAAAGATTGACCGATATGAACACCTTAACGAGGAAGAACAGTGTATAAAACCTCTTCGGTTGAGTCTCATGTCCTGGTGGATGTATCTTTGTGTTGAAATGAGATAGTAATATTGATGGATTTTTTGGATAATCGTGGGTTAACTCCTTGGAGATGTATATTGTATGAGTTATGACCAATTTATTGGATGCCCATCAATCTCGTCACCGTTCCGAATTCTTGCATCTGCAAGATTGACCGATATGAACACCTTAACGAAATATTTTTGGGCTAGTCTCTTCTAATAACCAAAGACAATGAGTTAGCTTTCCAATGAATGTAAGTTCGAGTCTTGGAGATCTCTATGCATGAGTTATTGGTAATTTATTGGATGCCAATTAATCTGGTCACGTCCAGAATTCTGGTGTCTGAAAGATTGACCGATATGAACACCTTAACGAAATATTGTTGGGATAGTCTCTTCTTCAAAAACATAGACAATTGAATTAGCTTTCCAATGAATGTAAGTTCGAGTCTTGGAGATCTGTATTGCATGAGTTATTGATAATTTATTGGATGCCAATTAATCTGGTCACGTCCAGAATCTGGTATCTGAAAGATTGACCGATATGAACACCTTAACGAAATAGTTTTGGGATAGTCTCTTCTTCAAAAACATAGACAATTGAATTAGCTTTCCAATGAATGTAAGTTCGAGTCTTGGAGATCTGTATTGCATGAGTTATTCATAATTTATTGGATGCCAATTAATCTGGTCACGTCCAGAATTCTGGTATCTGAAAGATTGACCGATATGAACACCTTAACGAGGAAGAACAGTGTATAAAACCTCTTCGGTTGAGTCTCATGTCCTTGGTGGATGTATCTTTGTGTTGAAATGAGATAGTAATATTTGATGGATTTTTTGGATAATCGTGGGTTAACTCCTTGGAGATGTATATTGCATGAGTTATGACCAATTATTGGATGCCCATCAATCTCGTCACCGTCCGAATTCTTGCATCTGCAAGATTGACCGATATGAACACCTTAACGAAATATTTTTGGGCTAGTCTCTTCTTAATAAACAAAGACAATTGAGTTAGCTTTCCAATGAATGTAAGTTCGAGTCTTGGAGATCTCTATTGCATGAGTTATTGGTAATTTATTGGATGCCAATTAATCTGGTCACGTCCAGAATTCTGGTATCTGAAAGATTGACCGATATGAACACCTTAACGAAATATTGTTGGGATAGTCTCTTCTTCAAAAACATAGACAATTGAATTAGCTTTCCAATGAATGTAAGTTCGAGTCATGGAGATCTGTATTGCATGAGTTATTGATAAGTTATTGGATGCCAATTATCTGGTCACGTCCAGAATTCTGGTATCTGAAAGATTGACCGATATGAACAACTTAACGAAATAGTTTTGGGATAGTCTCTTCTTCAAAAACTTAGACAATTGAGTTAGCTTTCCAATGAATGTAAGTTCGAGTCTTGGAGATCTGTATTGCATGAGTTATTGGTAATTTATTGAATGCTTATCAATCTGGTCACGTCCAGAATTCTGGTATCTGAAAGATTGACCGATTTGAACACCTTAACGAGGAAGAACAGTGTATAAAACCTCTTCGGTTGAGTCTCATGTCCACGGTGGATGTATCTTTGTGTTGAAATGAGATAGTAATATTTGATGGATTTTTTGGATAATCGTGGGTTAACTCCTTGGAGATGTATATTGCATGAGTTATGACCATTTATGGATGCCCATCAATCTCGTCACCGTTCCGAATTCTTGCATCTGCAAGATTGACCGATATGAACACCTTAACGAATATTTTTGGGCTAGTCTTCTTAATAAACAAAGACAATTGAGTTAGCTTTCCAATGAATGTAAGTTCGAGTCTTGGAGATCTCTATTGCATGAGTTATTGGTAATTTATTGGATGCCAATTAATCTGGTCACGTCCAGATTTCTGGTATCTGAAAGATTGACCGATATGAACACCTTAACGAAATATTGTTGGGATTGTCTCTTCTTCAAAAACATAGACAATTGAATTAGCTTTCCAATGAATGTAAGTTCGAGTCTTGGAGATCTGTATTGCATGAGTTATGATAATTTATTGGATGCCAATAATCTGGGTCACGTCCAGAATTCTGGTATCTGAAAGATTGACCGATATGAACACCTTAACGAAATAATTTTGGGATAGTCTCTTCTTCAAAAACATAGACAATTGAATTAGCTTTCCAATGAATGTAAGTTCGAGTCATGGAGATCTGTATTGCATGAGTTATTGATAAGTTATTGGATGCCAATTATCTGGTCACGTCCAGAATTCTGGTATCTGAAAGATTGACCGATATGAACAACTTAACGAAATAGTTTTGGGATAGTCTCTTCTTCAAAAACATAGACAATTGAGTTAGCTTTCCAATGAATGTAAGTTCGAGTCTTGGAGATCTGTATTGCATGAGTTATTGGTAATTTATTGAATGCTTATCAATCTGGTCACGTCCAGAATTCTGGTATCTGAAAGATTGACCGATTGAAACCTTAACGAGGAAGAACAGTGTATAAAACCTCTTCGGTTGAGTCTCATGTCCACGGTGGATGTATCTTTGTGTTGAAATGAGATAGTAATATTTGATGGATTTTTTGGATAATCGTGGGTTAACTCCTTGGAGATGTATATTGCATGAGTTATGACCAATTTATTGGATGCCCATCAATCTCGTCACCGTTCCGAATTCTTGCATCTGCAAGATTGACCGATATGAACACCTTAACGAAATATTTTTGGGCTAGTCTCTTCTTAATAAACAAAGACAATTGAGTTAGCTTTCCAATGAATGTAAGTTCGAGTCTTGGAGATCTCTATTGCATGAGTTATTGGTAATTTATTGGATGCCAATTAATCTGGTCACGTCCAGAATTCTGGTATCTGAAAGATTGACCGATATGAACACCTTAACGAAATATTGTTGGGATAGTCTCTTCTTCAAAAACATAGACAATTGAATTAGCTTTCCAATGAATGTAAGTTCGAGTCTTGGAGATCTGTATTGCATGAGTTATTGATAATTTATTGGATGCCAATTAATCTGGTCACGTCCAGAATTCTGGTATCTGAAAGATTGACCGATATGAACACCTTAACGAAATAGTTTTGGGATAGTCTCTTCTTAAAAAACATAGACAATTGAATTAGCTTTCCAATGAATGTAAGTTCGAGTCTTGGAGATCTGTATTGCATGAGTTATTGATAATTTATTGGATGCCAATTAATCTGGTCACGTCCAGAATTCTGGTATCTGAAAGATTGACCGATATGAACACCTTAACGAGGAAGAACAGTGTATAAAACTCTTCGGTGAGTCTCATGTCCTTGGTGGATGTATCTTTGTGTTGAAATGAGATAGTAATATTTGATGGATTTTTTGGATAATGTGGGTTAACTCCTTGGAGATGTATATTGCATGAGTATGACCAATTTATTGGATGCCCATCAATCTCGTCACCGTTCCGAATTCTTGCATCTGCAAGATTGACCGATATGAACACCTTAACGAAATATTTTTGGGCTAGTCTCTTCTTAATAAACAAAGACAATTGAGTTAGCTTTCCAATGAATGTAAGTTCGAGTCTTGGAGATCTCTATTGCATGAGTTATTGGTAATTTATTGGATGCCAATTAATCTGGTCACGTCCAGAATTCTGGTATCTGAAAGATTGACCGATATGAACACCTTAACGAAATATTGTTGGGATAGTCTCTTCTTCAAAAACATAGACAATTGAATTAGCTTTCCAATGAATGTAAGTTCGAGTCATGGAGATCTGTATTGCATGAGTTATTGATAAGTTATTGGATGCCAATTATCTGGTCACGTCCAGAATTCTGGTATCTGAAAGATTGACCGATATGAACAACTTAACGAAATAGTTTTGGGATAGTCTCTTCTTCAAAAACTTAGACAATTGAGTTAGCTTTCCAATGAATGTAAGTTCGAGTCTTGGAGATCTGTATTGCATGAGTTATTGGTAATTTATTGAATGCTTATCAATCTGGTCACGTCCAGAATTCTGGTATCTGAAAGATTGACCGATTTGAACACCTTAACGAGGAAGAACAGTGTATAAAACCTCTTCGGTTGAGTCTCATGTCCACGGTGGATGTATCTTTGTGTTGAAATGAGATAGTAATATTTGATGGATTTTTTGTATAATCGTGGGTTAACTCCTTGGAGATGTATATTGCATGAGTTATGACCAATTTATTGGATGCCCATCAATCTCGTCACCGTTCCGAATTCTTGCATCTGCAAGATTGACCGATATGAACACCTTAACGAAATATTTTTGGGCTAGTCTCTTCTTAAAAAACATAGACAATTGAGTTAGCTTTCCAATGAATGTAAGTTCGAGTCTTGGAGATCTCTATTGCATGAGTTATTGGTAATTTATTGGATGCCAATTAATCTGGTCACGTCCAGATTTCTGGTATCTGAAAGATTGACCGATATGAACACCTTAACGAAATATTGTTGGGATTGTCTCTTCTTCAAAAACATAGACAATTGAATTAGCTTTCCAATGAATGTAAGTTCGAGTCTTGGAGATCTGTATTGCATGAGTTATTGATAATTTATTGGATGCCAATTAATCTGGTCACGTCCAGAATTCTGGTATCTGAAAGATTGACCGATATGAACACCTTAACGAAATAGTTTTGGGATAGTCTCTTCTTCAAAAACATAGACAATTGAATTAGCTTTCCAATGAATGTAAGTTCGAGTCATGGAGATCTGTATTGCATGAGTTATTGATAAGTTATTGGATGCCAATTATCTGGTCACGTCCAGAATTCTGGTATCTGAAAGATTGACCGATATGAACAACTTAACGAAATAGTTTTGGGATAGTCTCTTCTTCAAAAACATAGACAATTGAGTTAGCTTTCCAATGAATGTAAGTTCGAGTCTTGGAGATCTGTATTGCATGAGTTATTGGTAATTTATTGAATGCTTATCAATCTGGTCACGTCCAGAACTCTGGTATCTGAAAGATTGACCGATTGAACACCTTAACGAGGAAGAACAGTGTATAAAACCTCTTCGGTTGAGTCTCATGTCCACGGTGGATGTATCTTTGTGTTGAAATGAGATAGTAATATTGATGGATTTTTTGGATAATCGTGGGTTAACTCCTTGGAGATGTATTGCATGAGTTATGACAATTTATGGATGCCCATCAATCTCGTCACCGTTCCGAATTCTTGCATCTGCAAGATTGACCGATATGAACACCTTAACGAAATATTTTTGGGCTAGTCTTTCTTAATAAACAAAGACAATTGAGTTAGCTTTCCAATGAATGTAAGTTCGAGTCTTGGAGATCTCTATTGCATGAGTTATTGGTAATTTATTGGATGCCAATTAATCTGGTCACGTCCAGATTTCTGGTATCTGAAGATTGACCGATATGAACACCTTAACGAAATATTGTTGGGATAGTCTCTTTCAAAAACATAGACAATTGAATAGCTTTCCAATGAATGTAAGTTCGAGTCTTGGAGATCTGTATTGCATGAGTTATTGATAATTTATTGGATGCCATTAATCTGGTCACGTCCAGAATTCTGGTATCTGAAAGATTGACCGATATGAACACCTTAACGAAATAGTTTTGGGATAGTCTCTTCTTCAAAAACATAGACAATTGAATTAGCTTTCCAATGAATGTAAGTTCGAGTCATGGAGATCTGTATTGCATGAGTTATTGATAAGTTATTGGATGCCAATTATCTGGTCACGTCCAGAATTCTGGTATCTGAAAGATTGACCGATATGAACAACTTAACGAAAGAGTTTTGGGATAGTCTCTTCTTCAAAAACATAGACAATTGAGTTAGCTTTCCAATGAATGTAAGTTCGAGTCTTGGAGATCTGTATTGCATGAGTTATTGGTAATTTATTGAATGCTTATCAATCTGGTCACGTCCAGAATTCTGGTATCTGAAAGATTGACCGATTTGAACACCTTAACGAGGAAGAACAGTGTATAAAACCTCTTCGGTTGAGTCTCATGTCCACGGTGGATGTATCTTTGTATTGAAATGAGATAGTAATATTTGATGGATTTTTTGGATAATCGTGGGTTAACTCCTTGGAGATGTATATTGCATGAGTTATGACCAATTTATTGGATGCCCATCAATCTCGTCACCGTTCCGAATTCTTGCATCTGCAAGATTGACCGATATGAAACCTTAACGAAATATTTTTGGGCTAGTCTTCTTAATAAAAAAGACAATTGAGTTAGCTTTCCAATGAATGTAAGTTCGAGTCTTGGAGATCTCTATTGCATGGGTTATTGGTAATTTATTGGATGCCAATTAATCTGGTCACGTCCAGATTTCTGGTATCTGAAAGATTGACCGATATGAACACCTTAACGAAATATTGTTGGGATAGTCTCTTCTTCAAAAACATAGACAATTGAATTAGCTTTCCAATGAATGTAAGTTCGAGTCTTGGAGATCTGTATTGCATGAGTTATTGATAATTTATTGTATGCCAATTAATCTGGTCACGTCCAGAATTCTGGTATCTGAAAGATTGACCGATATGAACACCTTAACGAAATAGTTTTGGGATAGTCTCTTCTTCAAAAACATAGACAATTGAATTAGCTTTCCAATGAATGTAAGTTAGAGTCTTGGAAATCTGTATTGCATGAGTTATTGATAATTTATTGGATGCCAATTAATCTGGTCACGTCCAGAATTCTGGTATCTGAAAGATTGACCGATTTGAACACCTTAACGAGGAAGAACAGTGTATAAAACCTCTTCGGTTGAGTCTCATGTCCTCGGTGGATGTATCTTTGTGTTGAAATGAGATAGTAATATTTGATGGATTTTTTGGATAATCGTGGGTTAACTCCTTGGAGATGTATATTGCATGAGTTATGACCATTTATTGGATGCCATCAATCTCGTCACCGTTCCGAATTCTTGCATCTGCAAGATTGACCGATATGAACACCTTAACGAAATAGTTTTGGGCTAGTCTCTTCTTAAAAAACATAGACAATTGAGTTAGCTTTCCAATGAATGTAAGTTCGAGTCTTGGAGATGTGTATTGCATGAGTTATTGGTAATTTATTGGATGCCAATTAATCTGGTCACGTCCAGAATTCTGGTATCTGAAAGATTGACCGATATGAACACCTTAACGAAATAGTTTTGGAATAGTCCTCTTCTTATAAAACATAGACAATTGAGTTAGCTTTCCAATGAATGTAAGTTCGAGTCTTGGAGATCTGTATTGCACGAGTTATTGGTAATTTATTGAATGCTTATCAATCTGGTCACATCCAGAATTCTGGTATCTGAAAGATTGACCGATTTGAACGCCTTAACGAGGAAAAACAGTGTATAAAACCTCTTCGGTTGAGTCTCATGTCCACGGTGGATGTATCTTTGTGTTGAAATGAGATAGTAATATTTGATGGATTTTTTGGATAATCGTGGGTTAACTCCTTGGAGATGTGTATTGCATGAGTTATTACCAATTTATTGGATGCCCATCAATCTCGTCACCGTTCCGAATTCTTGCATCTGCAAAATTGACCGATATAAACACCTTAACGAAATATTTTTGGGCTAGTCTCTTCTTAATAAATAAAGACAATTGAGTTAGCTTTCCAATGAATGTAAGTTCGAGTCTTGGAGATCTCTATTGCATGAGTTATTGGTAATTTATTGGATGTCAATTAATCTGGTCACGTCCAGAATTCTGGTATCTGAAAGATTGACCGATATGAACACCTTAACGAGGAAGAACTGTGTATAAAACCTCTTCGGTTGAGTCTCATGTCCTCGGTGGATGTATCTTTGTGTTGAAATGAGATAGTAATATTTGATGGATTTTTTGGATAATCGTGGGTTAACTCCTTGGAAATGTATATTGCATGAGTGATGACCAATTTATTGGATGCCCATCAATCTCGTCACTGTTCCGAATTCTTGCATCTGCAAGATTGACCGATATGAACACCTTAACGAAATAGTTTTGGGCTAGTGTCTTCTTTAAAAACATAGACAATTAGTTAGCTTCCAATGAATGTAAGTTCGAGTCTTGGAGATGTGTATTGCATGAGTTATTGGTAATTTATTGGATGCCAATTAATCTGGTCACGTCCAGAATTCTGGTATCTGAAAGATTGACCGATATGAACACCTTAACGAAATAGTTTTGGAATAGTCTCTTCTTATAAAACATAGACAATTGAGTTAGCTTTCCAATGAATGTAAGTTTGAGTCTTGGAGATGTGTATTGCATGAGTTATTTGTAATTTATTGAATGCTTATCACCTGGTCACGTCCAGAACTCTGGTATCTGAAAGATTGACCGATTTGAACACCTTAACGAGGAAAAACAGTGTATAAAACCTCTTCGGTTGAGTCTCATGTCCTCGGTGGATGTATCTTTGTGTTGAAATGAGATAGTAATATTTGATGGATTTTTTGGATAATGGTGGGTTAACTCCTTGGAGATGTGTATTGCATGAGTTATGACCAATTTATTGGATGCCCATCAATCTCGTCACCGTTCCGAATTCTTGCATCTGCAAAATTGACCGATATAAACACCTTAACGAAATATTTTTGGGCTAGTCTCTTCTTAATAAATAAAGACAATTGAGTTAGCTTTCCATGAATGTAAGTTCGAGTCTTGGAGATCTCTATTGCATGAGTTATTGGTAATTTATTGGATGTCAATTAATCTGGTCACGTCCAGAATTCTGGTATCTGAAAGATTGACCGATTTGAACCCTTAACGAGGAAGAACTGTGTATAAAACCTCTTCGGTTGAGTCTCATGTCCTCGGTGGATGTATCTTTGTGTTGAAATGAGATAGTAATATTTGATGGATTTTTTGGATAATCGTGGTTAACTCCTTGGAAATGTATATTGCATGAGTGATGACCAATTTATTGGATGCCCATCAATCTCGTCACTGTTCCGAATTCTTGCATCTGCAAGATTGACCGATATGAACACCTTAACGAAATAGTTTTGGGCTAGTGTCTTCTTTAAAAAACATAGACAATTTAGTTAGCTTTCCAATGAATGTAAGTTCGAGTCTTGGAGATGTGTATTGCATGAGTTATTGGTAATTTATTGGATGCCAATTAATCTGGTCACGTCCAGAATTATGGTATCTGAAAGATTGACCGATATGAACACCTTAACGAAATAGTTTTGGAATAGTCTCTTCTTATAAAACATAGACAATTGAGTTAGCTTTCCAATGAATGTAAGTTTGAGTCTTGGAGATGTGTATTGCATGAGTTATTTGTAATTTATTGAATGCTTATCACCTGGTCACGTCCAGAACTCTGGTATCTGAAAGATTGACCGATTTGAACACCTTAACGAGGAAAACAGTGTATAAAACCTCTTCGGTTGAGTCTCATGTCCTCGGTGGATGTATCTTTGTGTTGAAATGAGATAGTAATATTTGATGGTTTTTTGGATAATGGTGGGTTAACTCCTTGGAGATGTGTATTGCATGAGTTATGACCAATTTATTGGATGCCCGTCATCTCGTCACCGTTCCGAATTCTTGCATCTGCAAGATTGACCGATATGAACACCTTAACGAAATAGTTTTTGTCTAGTCTCTTCTAAAAAACATAGACTTGATTAGTTCCAATGAATGTAAGTTCGAGTCTTGGAGATGTGTATTGCATGAGTTATGACCAATTTATTTGATGCCACTTAATCTGGTCACGCCAGAATTCTGGTATCTGAAAGATTTGACTGATATGAACAACTTAACGAAATAATTAGGGTGTCTCTTCTTCAAAACATTACAATTGATTAGCTTTCCCATGATGAGTTCGAGTCTTGGAGATCTGTAATTGCATGAGTTATTTGTAATTTATTGATGCTTATCACTCTGGCCACGTCCAGAACTCTGGTATCTGAAAGATGGACCGATTTTGAAACCACTTAACGAGGCAGAACAGTGTATAAAACCTCTCGGTTGAGTCGGTCATGTCCCTCGGTGGATGTATCTTTGTGTTGAAATGAGATGTAATATTTGAATGATTTTTTGATAATTGATGTACGAGTTTTAAACCCTATTTCCTACTGCAAGTGCACAGCAAATCAGAGTAGTACTTAGGGGTCGATCCCACGAAGACCAAGTTCACACTATGGATTAATAAGCTAAAATCAAGAGCTAAGAGATTCAATATTGGGTTGTAAGAAATCGTGACTAGCAAGTTACTAAAACAAATCGGTTTTAACTATTATAAAGCAAGCGTTAGGTCAAGGCAATTCGCAGGAAATTCAGAGCAAGGTCAAACAACTATTCAGGATTAATATTAAGAACAAGTCCAGAACTCAAACACGATGATAATATTAATTCACTCTCGTGATACTAACAACTTTATCTAGCAACCTAAAAATCCTAACTCTCGTTGGTATCAGAATCGCAGATAAGCATTAATGATCAAGTTTGATTTGTTCACAATTCTCCAATACATCTACTCTCGCAGGTAATGAATAAATTGCTCATCTAGATCTCTTCTAGCAACCTAGCAACTCTCGCTGTCTAGATAAACCTAAGATCATGAACAGATTGGCCAAATCGATTCAAGCAATACGAACTCCCTAGATGAAGACTAACGATTTTGATTCCTATTTGTGTTTAACCCTAGCTCATGAATTCCTTTGAAAACCTTAACCTAACTAATAGATCTACTCAGACATAATTAAAGATGAAAGAAACAAAACAGATGATATGAAAGAATGCATCAAATCGATATTAAAAATAAGAAGTACTAGGGTTCAGAAATCTTCTCCAAATTGTAGCTTGAGATCTTCTCCCTTACAATATAATTCCAAAAGCTAAGAGGTAGAAACAAAAGATAAGATCGATAAAACCTAGGACTAAAAGGGAGTATTTATATTAGGTGTCATAGGCGGCTGGAAGGAGGCTGGGCTTCTAAAAAGTCGGCGCCAATGATTAGGGTAAAACCCTTCTTTTTGTTCTCTTCCGCGGCGAGCAGGTGCTCACTTGGTGGCTGAAGTTTGCGAGCATGTGCTCGACGATGGAGTTGGTGATTCTTCATCAGATTTTCCTTCTTTTCTTCAAATTTGATTCTTTTCTTTTCAAAAGGTTCCAAATGCTCCAAACTCCATTTTCAGCTCCAAAGCCACCTAGAACTCCTAATACATACTCAAAAACTCTAGAAAACAATTAGATAAAAAGGGTTAGAAAGGGTAAAAATCCCACATATCAATTCCCCCAGACTTAGATCTTTGTTTGTCCTCAAACAAGACTAAAATCAAGACTTAGAGAAATCGGTGGAGACTCACAAAATCTCAGAAACCAAGAGTAAACCAATTTCATCAGACCACATATCTTAGAATAAGAGATACATTGCCTTACCGAAAACCTCAACAACAAAGTTCACCAACCTCAAACCATATGGCTTACAATCCCAGAAAAATCTAAGTTCAAGACAATAGACTCTCTACATTCATTTAGAGGTGGCGTGAGCTTCTTGCTAAAGACACTAGCTAAGTGAAACGAGGTTCGGTAAAAATCAGGCTAATATTTGAGAGTGGAGCTTGCGAGTGTTTAGGGTTACCTTGATTCAAGAGAGTGCAGGATATCGCACAAAACGGCAAGGGAGAATGGACTCATTGATGTCCACAACCTCTAATTCACTCTCCTTCTTAATTCGATTTTATCTCCATTCCTCTTTCCCTTTCCTTGTTTTCTTGCGATTTACTCATGCTTCGGGACACACATTTTGAGTTACTAACTCGCCACCCCATATCCTTGAGCTACTAGCTCGGTTTTCTCTTTTTTTTTTTTTTTTTTTTTTTTTTTTTTTTTTTTCAAAGAGTTACCTTATGGATAGGGGGGCTTTACTTGTGCATGTGTCCTTTGGCTAAAATGATCCTTTTTTGTCTCCATACCCCAGCAGGTCGTTTTAGGCTTGTTTCTTTTCTGGACATCGCTGAGCAGGTGCTCTAAATCAGCGAGTATAGCGAGCAGGTGCTCGTGAACTTTTCTAGCTTTCTCCTGACATCTTCTTCAGCGAGAGTGAATCAGAAGTTGCGTCAGTCCTTTTCTCCCCGACCTTTTTGCACATATCTGCATAGATGTGAAATAAAAATACAAGTGCATGTGGAATAGAAATGGTTAGGGTGAGGGTGAGGTACTAACTAAAAGCTAGCTATTCAGGATCAACAAGAGTGGCAAAAGGGATAAGAAGTCCTGAATATATAATATAACACGTTTTCTAATCCTAGTGCCAATAACAAGAAGAATTAAAGTCCAGATTATGTCCATATAAAATAGAGTCTAAAGCCTATCCGATAAACCTTAAAGGGATTGAAGTTTTCTGGCCTGAGGAAGGATCCGAATGTGAGAAGGCGTCGGCTCGTCTCTGTACTCTAAATTCTGCAGCAATGTTCACTAGAAAGCAGGTCATACTCACAAATGGTTAGAACTCATCATAGATTTTGGTCATAATCTCCAGAAGTTGTGTTTTGACCCTTATAACAGACTGACTCAAGATAAAGAAAATAACAAGAAACAAAGTGCAGACTCGATAATAACCTCCCCCAGACTTACTTCACACCGTCCCGGTGTGAGAATAAACTAGAGGAGCAAGCAAAAGAAGACAAATAAAACAAAGAAAGCAAAAAGAAAAACGGATAAAACAAAGAGATAGAGATAGGTACGGTGCGTCAATCGACAGGTGGGTCCTCTGGACTCTCGCTCCTGGCTCTGCCAGTGCGTCTACGGCGTCTCGGATGGCGCTCTGAGGGGCTCGTCGCAGCAGCTGCAGAATGGTGGCAGCAACCAGTGGAAAGGCGCTCTAAGATCCGCTGCATGAGGCTGTTGTTCTTCCTTTGTGAAGCCACCATCCAGCGTCGGTACTCAGCGGTATCTGCCTCGTCGGAGATGGGAGAAGGTCGACTCGCCGGTGGTAGCGGATGTAGAGGGGCGACGAGACTGAGGAGTACTGTGGATGAAATCGTCCTCCAGAGGAGGCATAGGGCCGTGAGAAGAGCTGGCAAAGTCCTGGTCTGAGAGAGAGCGTCGCGTGAAATCGTCCAAGAGAAGGACTCTGTGTATGAAGCGCATATCCTCGATAGAGCAAAGCTGTGTCTTGGCTGGGTCCGGGAGGTAGATGTGCTGCGGTAGCCCATTGAGACCTGTGTACTGATAGAGAAGCTGATCTGATCGGGAGGGGGAGAGAATGCGAGAGTGGAGCAGATGCCTAATGTCCATACGCTCGCCCTGCTCCACGTAACTGAAGTAGCAGAGCTGGACGTGCGCGATCTCGAAGAGTCCGGTCAGAAGGCTGCCAATCCGCTCCGTTTGCTTCGTCTTGCGGTCCTTGATGCTGCATATCAGCTCGGCGAAGTGCATGCCAAGGTTGGAGCGGTAAGACTCCGGTGGTGGTGCGCCAAGGAGAAGGGTGTTGACTCCATGAGAACCAACAATGACGTCGCTGCAACCAAGATACAGCAGGATCATCTCTTCGGTGTGTACCTTTGTTTCCGGATGTTGGCAACATTTAGAACAGATCCTGGAGCATGCGGATGGCTCGGATGCAGGTGCGGAGAGCTGGATTCGAGGATGCAGAAGAGGCGAGTCGCGAGGATCGTCTCCCCGCGACCATCGTCTCCCAAAGTCGACTTCCGAACCGTGGGGAAAGCAGCCTCCACCTCATGCTTGAACCGTACATAGTGGTGAAGTTCACCATTGGAATGTCAAATCGTCGCCCGCCGGCCTTGAACGTGAAAGTGGCACCAGCTAGAGTCCGGTTCTCGGGATCCTGGTGAATGATCCGTGCCGAGGCGAGACACTGACGGACAAGCTCTGGATAAAGTATCGACTCTTCAAAAGAGAATGCAAGGCAATGGGCGTTGGAGAGGATTCTAGAGACGGTGTCGTGCAGTCCAAGCATCTCCAATGTCTCGCGGCAAACAAAACGCGTCGGCGCAATAGTGAGCTTCAGCATCTGATTGTAGTATGATGCATCCCGTTGATCCCATACTTCGTCAGATTGAATGGGCAAATTGTCATCCGGCAAGGCGAAAGGCGTGTTTTCCGGTCGAGGCCACGGGTACAGCCACGGTGAGGGGACTGATTCCTTGCCCTTGCGACTCTGTTTCGGGGCCATTAGTACCTGCGCGAAACAAAACACACGAGAATGAGCCCATGGGGGGGGAAAAATCGCAAATCGCCGAAATAGAAAACCAACAACCAAGCAATCCACATTCAGCAATTTCTTCAAGGTGTAATCGAGTATGAACAAACCGAGAAGGCTAGTCTAAATCCCTAAATCGACATCAGTTTCCAAGTCGCCATTAATGGCTCATCAAGCTTTTTGAGGTTTTGCATGTGAAGTCTAAGGGCGAAATCGTGGCCAAACATGCTAAATCATAGTAAATAGACAGAGATAGAGTTTAATCTAAGCCAGTTTACACAAAAGAGAGAGATTTCGAGACTTCCCTTAACCATGGCGGACTGAAAAATCGGGTTTTGAAGACGTACCGTGCTCGGTTGTGGAAAGCGATGGCAGATTTGAGAAGAGGGCGAGAAGGCACCCAAAATCGATCCCAAAAACGTGAAAATCGGTGAAGATTTGAAAACCCTGGTTCTTGGTGGGTTTTGGAAATCGGCGAGAAGGGAGAAGAAGAAATCGGGGGAGAAGAAAGGAAGAAGAAAGAAAAAGAAAAAAGGAAAATAGGAAATATATATATTTTTTTTTTTTTTTTTTTTTTTGGAAAACGCGGGATTAAAATCCGTTTTGAAGTTTTGGAGGACTTACCTGGAACGAGCAGGTGCTCGGAAATCTCCTCAGATCGAGCAGGTGCTCGGATCGAATCGCCGATTTTCAAAATTTTTTTTTTTTTTTTTTTTTTTTTTTTTTTTTTTTTTTTTGTCTGAAACAAAGGAAAACAAAACCAAAAATCAATAGCAAAGGAAAAATAAAAAGAAATATTTACACTTACTTATGGGTTGCCTCCCACTCAGCGCTTGGTTTAAGTCGTTAGCTTGACTTGGTAAGCTGATCAGGCTTGTGGAGGTTCGGTCAGGGGAAAGTCTTCCCCTTCCTCGAGTTGTGCGTCGGCAAGGTAGGGCTTCAATCGCTGCCCATTAACCACGAACTCTTCGCCTTTGTTGTTAATCAGAACAACTGCTCCGTATGGCCGGACTTCTTTGATGGTGAATGGTCCAGACCACCTTGAGCGCAGCTTCCCAGGAAATAGCTTTAACCGAGAATTGAAGAGCAGGACTTGGTCAGCTGGGGCGAAGTTGCGAGCCAAGATACGCTTATCGTGATATGCCTTAGTCCGCTCCTTGTATATTTTGGAGTTTTCATAGGCGAGATGCCTAATCTCCTGAAGCTCATGCAGCTGCATCATTCGTCTCTCTGACGCCGGCTTTATGTCGTAGTTAAGGAACTTGACTGCCCAGGCGGCTTTGAACTCCAATTCAACGGGAAGATGGCAAGCTTTTCCATAGACAAGGTTGAAAGGCGTGGTTCCTAATGGCGTTTTGTAAGCTGTCCGGTACGCCCATAAAGCATCGTCCAACTTAGAAGCCCAATCCTTGCGAGTAGTACTCACGGTTTTCTGCAGGATACTCTTGATCTCGCGGTTGGAAACCTCAACCTGCCCACTTGTTTGCGGATGATAGGGAGTGGCGACTTTGTGCTTAACACCATTCTTGCGCAGCAAAGATTCAAAGATCTTGTTGATGAAGTGAGAGCCTCCATCACTGATAACCACTCGCGGAACTCCAAACCTGGGGAAGATGATAGATTTGAACATTTTGGTCACGACCCGTGCGTCGTTAGTGGGGCTTGCAATCGCCTCAACCCATTTGGACACATAGTCCACTGCGACGAGTATGTACTCGTTCCCAAAAAAGAGGAAACGGGCCCATAAAGTCGATTCCCCAGACATCGAAGACCTCAACTTCGAGAATGAAGTTCTGTGGCATCTCGTTGCGCCTACTGATGTTCCCCTGTCGCTGGCATGAATCGCACCGTGAGACAAACCGCTGCGCATCCCTGAACATCGTCGGCCACCAGTATCCTGCTTGCAATGCTTTGGAAACCGTTTTGAAGGTGGCGAAGTGACCTGCGTATGAAGAACCATGGCAGTGAAACAATATGTCCGGAATCTCTTCTTCAGTTACGCAACGTCGGAAAACTCCATCTGGACAATGTTTGTACAGGTAAGGCTCATCCCAGAAGTAGTGACGGATGTCCTTGAGAAATTTCTTCCTCCTGTACCCTGCGAAGTTCCGCGGTTCCTGATCAGCAGCCAGGTAGTTGGCTATCTCTGCAAACCAAGGCGTAGAAGAGCGCTCGGTGTGTGCAGCCTGTGCGCAGAGCTCTAGTTGAGCAGGTGCTCGCTGGGTGGGAGCACGTGCTTCCTCGATATGGAAAACGCCGATGGAATAAATCTGTTCCTCCGGGAGACTGTCATCAAGAGGCGTTTCTGCATCAATCCTCATCCTAGACAAATGGTCGGCAGCTCCATTGTCTATCCCTTTCTTGTCCTTAATCTCGAGATCGAATTCCTGCAAGAGAAGGATCCATCTGAGCAAGCGCGGCTTGGCATCCTTCTTTGTCAGCAAATACTTGAGAGCCGCATGATCAGTGTGCACGATGACCTTAGAACCAACCAGATAGGAGCGGAATTTCTCAAAAGCGAAGACAACCGCTAGAAGTTCCTTCTCGGTTGTGGCATACTTGCATTGTGCGTCATCTAGAGTACGGCTGGCATAGTAGATAACATGAAGCTTCTTGTCCTTTCTCTGTCCGAGAACTGCTCCAACAGCATAATCACTAGCGTCAGTCATCACCTCAAAAGGAAGGCTCCAGTCTGGAGGTTGCACAATGGGTGCGCTGATGAGGGCTCCCTTGATCGTGTGGAAAGCTTCGAGGCATGCATTATCGAACTCAAACTTCACCTCCTTGCAGAGTAGGCGTGTAAGAGGCCTGGCGATTTTTGAAAAATCCTTGATGAAGCGTCTGTAGAAGCCGGCATGTCCCAGAAAACTGCGGATCCCTTTAACTGATGTTGGCGGCTGCAAGTTCATCATGACTTCGATCTTGGCCTTGTCTACTTCGATCCCATCCTCTGAAATCCGATGTCCGAGCACAATCCCATTTCTGACCATGAAGTGGCACTTCTCCCAATTAAGAACCAGATGTTTCTCTTCGCATCGTTTGAGTACCCTGCACAGATTAGACAAACAATCAGAGAAAGAGTTCCCGTACACCGAGAAATCGTCCATAAACACTTCCATAATGTCTTCAATCAGGTCCGTGAAGATGGACATCATGCATCGTTGGAAGGTAGCTGGGGCGTTACACAAACCAAACGGCATGCGCCTGTAAGCGAATGTGCCGTAGGGACATGTAAACGTTGTCTTCTCCTGATCGTCTGGGTGAATGGGTATCTGAAAGAAACCTGAATAACCATCTAAAAAGCAGTAGTATGGATGGTTAGCGAGTCTTTCAAGCATCTGATCAATAAAAGGGAGAGGGAAGTGATCCTTGCGAGTTGCAGCATTAAGTTTGCGGTAATCTATGCACATCCTATGTCCGGTTATTGTCCTAGTTGGAATTAGCTCATCCCTATCGTTTTTAATGACAGTGATTCCGCCCTTCTTAGGGACTACATGAACAGGACTAACCCAAGTACTATCAGAAATAGCATAAATCACCCCAGCTTCTAGAAGTTTCATTATCTCCTTCTTTACAACATCTTTTAGATTCGGGTTTAACCTCCTCTGATGTTCTATAGAACTCATCGATTCATCTTCTAGATGTATCCTATGCATGCAAAGATCAGGTGAGATACCAGGGATGTCAGCAAGCGAGTAACCTATAGCCTTCCTATACTTCCTAAGTTCACATAAGAGTAAGGCTACTTCTACATTGTTCAGGTCAGCATTTATAATCACAGGGTAAGTAGAGTTTGTTCCCAGAAATGCGTACCTGAGCCCGGCTGGAAGAGTTTTAAGCTCCAATTTAGGAGCTTTCAACTCGCTCCAGGGGCTGTCAATCGGATCAAGAGGCGGAGCAGGTGCTCGCGGAATCTGAGCGGGTGCTCCATCTGTTTCTGCCGGTTTTTCCTCTTCGTCCAGACTCATGTAGGCCACCATCTGTTCCATTCTGCGGCTCGAGTCTAGCATCTTGGCATGGCTGTCAGCTTCTTCACTGATGAAACCGTGTTCCCTTTCAGCTAGGGTGAGGGCGGTTTCGAGAGGGTCCGGGCAGAGAATTTCTTCAGCTGCCTCCTCATAGACGTCGTCTACTCCTTCCACAACGAAGGTCTGTCCGTCCAGCATGGGTTTCTTCAGCAGCTTATCCATCTCAAACGTCATTACCATGTCTCCCAGCTGGAGATCTATCACTCCATTCTGGACGTCTATGATCGCACCAGCTGTGCATAGGAAAGGTCGACCTAGAATCAGAGGATCCTTCGGCTCCTCATCAAGTTCCAGAACAACAAAATCGGCCGGGATCAAAGTATCTCCTATCCGCACATATATATCTTCCAAAACTCCTTTAGGGAGCTTGGTTGACCGATCAGCAAAAACCAAGGAGATGCGCGTGGGTTTGAACTTGGTGAATCCCAAACGCTTGGCAACTGAGTAAGGCATGAGATTCACGCTGGAACCAAGATCGCACAGAGAGCATGAAAAAGTCATTGGGCCGATTGTAACTGACAAGACAAATCGTCCAGGATCGCCTCTCTTCTTGACGACCTTGTTTTGAAGAACGGCGCTGCACTCCCTTGAAACCGTCATCACCCTTTCTTCCTCCACGATTTTTCCAGAGACCAGAGTTTTCATGTACCGTTTGAGAGCCGGTATCATCTGGACTGCATCAGCGAGAGGTAGCTTTACGGTAAGATCCTTAAGCATCTCTCTACACTTAGCATCTTCCAAGTCCTTGCGAGACTTCTTGGGTGGCAAAGGGTAAGGGACCTTAGGCTTGTACACCCTTTCTGGAATCGCCGAGTTTTTAGAGGTAAGTGGAGTGGTCCGACCGAGCACCTGCTCGGTTGAGCATTCAGGGTGCTCGGTGGAATCATCCTCTAAAATGTCGAATGGTGAAGGTGTGGATTCAGCTTGCGTCGAGCTGTTACTTGTTTCTCCGGTTTCATAGGTGCCGTGACCCGATCCGAGCAGGTGCTCGTAGTTGGCTTCTCCTACATTGCCTTTGTCCGATCGTGAGGGTGATCTATCCTGGAGTGTCTTTCCGCTTCTCAGCTCAATGGCGTTGACAAACTCCTTCCTAGGTGCCTCAACTTTTCCAGGTAGAGTTCCTGGTGTCCTTTTTATGGATTCTGCAGTCTGAGCAATCTGAACATCCAGTTGCTTCATATGTGTCCACACGGCCTCGTATTTCCCATTTAGATCCACATACATGGTGTCAACCTTAGCATTAATCTCGGCTGCGGCTTTCTGTTGTCCAGCTAGAAGTTGTTGCATCATGTTTTTCAGCTCGTCTTGAGATCCGGATGCTGGAGAAGGAGGTCGCGGATTCTGAAATTGCTGAGGCTGTGTGTTCTGAAACTGGGTTGCGGATTGTTATATGGCTGCCTAGGTTGATTTCCTCCTTGAAATCGGTTCTGGTTAGGGATGAATGGCCGGTTCTGGCTCTGGTAGTTGTTGGAGTAGCCTCTCTGAAAACTCGTCTGAGGCTGAGTTCCTTGCTTAGGGTAGACTTGATCCTGAGGGTTCTCCACATTGTTGCTTCTGTAGGACAGATTTGGGTGAGAGTTGAAACCTTGGTTGTTGAAGCCACGGCTTTGCCCAAAACTTTGTCCACTCACGTAATTTACCTCCAGCTGATCATCACTTGTTTCCTCTCCAAAGACCTGGGCGATGGGCTCTTCTCCATGCTCATCCACGAAGTGGACCGACTTTTGGTTTCCCTTAAGCAAAAGGTTAACCTTGGCTGTGAGCTCATCTATCTTCTTTGACTCCACGCTATTGACCTTTTTTCTGTCATATTCCGGAGACTTATTGCTGGAGCTTGCTGCGAGGTTCTCAATTAGCTCCAGGGCTCCTTCTTTTGATTTGGTGTAGAAATCTCCATTGCTGGCGGCATTGAGGGCGTTTCTGTAGTCCCATTCTACTCCATCATAGAAAGTACTGAGCAGCTGCTCATCGCTAAAGCCGTGATGAGGACACTCACGCTTATACTCCTTGAAGCGTTCCCACGCTTCGTTAAATGTCTCTCCGGGAAGCTGCTCAAACGTGGATATCTTGCTCCTTAAAGCTGCGGTCTTTGACTTCGTGTAGAATTTGTCCAGGAAGGCGGATCTTGCATCAGCCCATGTCGCTAGAGAGCCTGGTGGCAGAGACTTCAACCACCGCGAAGCTTTTCCCGCAAGAGAGAATGGAAAAAGCTTACACTTCAGGAAATCTGGAGTCACACCATTAGAGCCGGTTGTGCTACAAATCTCCTCGAAGTTCTCGATGTGATCCATCGGGATTTCAGCAGGTAGGCCATGGAAGAGATGTTGCTTGACAAGCGCAATCATCTGAGGCTTGATCTCATAGTCTTGCCTCTGAATGGTTGGAGTGACAATGGCTGAGCGATCCTGGTAGTAAGCATGTGCTGCGTCTTTATCCCCAAACGCTGGTTGCTGAACAAGCTGTCGCTCTTGTTGCATGCGCAGCTGCTCCATGGTCGCCTGAAGAGTTCGCAGCTGAGCTGCCATGTCCGCTTGTTCGCCCATCTCCGGATAGTCGGTGTCGGTTGTTTCTGGTTCCGGAACAGGTGTGTTTCGTCTTTGCCTGTTCTCTCGTTCCCTTCTTGCTAATTCGTCGTTAGATAAATTGACAAGATTCTCGTTATTCTTGCTCCTTGTGCTCCTGGTCATACACCTGAAACGCAAAGAAGAAGAAAAACAGAAAACGAGTTTAGTGGTGTTCTTAGTCTAATGACCTAGCCGTAAACCAAAGGTGAATTTTTGGTCCCCGGCAACGGCGCCAAAAACTTGATGTACGAGTTTTAAACCCTATTTCCTACTGCAAGTGCACAGCAAATCAGAGTAGTACTTAGGGGTCGATCCCACGAAGACCAAGTTCACACTATGGATTAATAAGCTAAAATCAAGAGCTAAGAGATTCAATATTGGGTTGTAAGAAATCGTGACTAGCAAGTTACTAAAACAAATCGGTTTTAACTATTATAAAGCAAGCGTTAGGTCAAGGCAATTCGCAGGAAATTCAGAGCAAGGTCAAACAACTATTCAGGATTAATATTAAGAACAAGTCCAGAACTCAAACACGATGATAATATTAATTCACTCTCGTGATACTAACAACTTTATCTAGCAACCTAAAAATCCTAACTCTCGTTGGTATCAGAATCGCAGATAAGCATTAATGATCAAGTTTGATTTGTTCACAATTCTCCAATACATCTACTCTCGCAGGTAATGAATAAATTGCTCATCTAGATCTCTTCTAGCAACCTAGCAACTCTCGCTGTCTAGATAAACCTAAGATCATGAACAGATTGGCCAAATCGATTCAAGCAATACGAACTCCCTAGATGAAGACTAACGATTTTGATTCCTATTTGTGTTTAACCCTAGCTCATGAATTCCTTTGAAAACCTTAACCTAACTAATAGATCTACTCAGACATAATTAAAGATGAAAGAAACAAAACAGATGATATGAAAGAATGCATCAAATCGATATTAAAAATAAGAAGTACTAGGGTTCAGAAATCTTCTCCAAATTGTAGCTTGAGATCTTCCCCTTACAATATAATTCCAAAAGCTAAGAGGTAGAAACAAAAGATAAGATCGATAAAACCTAGGACTAAAAGGGAGTATTTATATTAGGTGTCATAGGCGGCTGGAAGGAGGCTGGGCTTCTAAAAGTCGGCGCCAATGATTAGGGTAAAACCCTTCTTTTTGTTCTCTTCCGCGGCGAGCAGGTGCTCACTTGGTGGCTGAAGTTTGCGAGCATGTGCTCGACGATGGAGTTGGTGATTCTTCATCAGATTTTCCTTCTTTTCTTCAAATTTGATTCTTTTCTTTTCAAAAGGTTCCAAATGCTCCAAACTCCATTTTCAGCTCCAAAGCCACCTAGAACTCCTAATACATACTCAAAAACTCTAGAAAACAATTAGATAAAAAGGTTTAGAAGGGTAAAAATCCCAACATATCAATATCGTGTGGGTTACTCCTTGGAGATTTATGCATGAGGTTATGACCAGTTATTGGATGCCCTCAATCTCGTCACCGTGTTCAGAATTCTGCACTCTGCAGTTGACCGATATGAACACCTTAACGAAATATTTTTGGGCTAGTGTCTTCTTTTTAAAAAACAAGACAATTTAGTTAGCTTTCCAATGAATGTAAGTTCGAGTCTTGAGAGTGTATTGCATGAGTTTTGGTAATTTTATTGGATGCCAATTAATCTGGTCACGTCCAGAATTCTGGTATCTGAAAGATTGACCGATATGAACACCTAACGAAATAGCTTTGGAATTCTCTTCTTATAAAACATAGACATTGAGTTAGCTTTCCAATGATGTAGTTTGAGTCTGGAGATGTGTAATTGCATGAGTTATTTTAATTTATTGAAGCTATCACCTGGTCACGTCCAGAACTCTGGTATCTGAAAGATTGACCGATTTGAACACCTTAACGAGGAAAACACAGTGTATAAAACCTCTTCGGTTGAGTCTCATGTCTGGTGGATGTATCTTTGTGTTGAAATGAGAAGTAATATTTGATGGATTTTTGGATAATGGTGGTTAACTCCTTGGAGATGTGTATTGCATGAGTTATGACCAATTTATTGGATGGCCCATCAATTCTCGTCACCGTTCCGAATTCTTGCATCTGCAAGATTGACCGATATGAACACCTTAACGAAATTTTTGGGCTAGTCTCTTCTTAAAACATAGACAATTGAGTTAGGTTTCCAATGAATGTAAGTTCGAGTCTTGGAGATGTGTATTGCATGAGTTATGACCAATTTATTGGATGCCAATTAATCTGGTCACGTCCGAATTCTGGTATCTGAAAGATGACGATATGAACACCTTAACGAAAATATTTTGGCTAGTCTCTCTTCTTAAAACATAGACAATTGAGTTAGGTGTCCAATGAATGTAGTTCGAGTCTGGAGATGTGTATTGCATGAGTTATTGGTAATTTATTGGATGCCAATTAATCTGGTCACGTCCAATTCTGGTATCTGAAAGATGACCGATATGAACAACTTAACGAAAATAATTTAGGGATAGTCTCTTCTTCAAAAACATAGACAATTGAGTTAGCTTTCCAATGAATGTAAGTTCGAGTCTTGGAGATCTGTATTGCATGAGTTATTGGTAATTTATTGAATGCTTATCAATCTGGCCACGTCCAGAACTCTGGTATCTGAAAGATTGACCGATTTGAACACCTTAACGAGGAAGAACAGTGTATAAAACCTCTTCGGTTGAGTCTCATGTCCTCGGTGGATGTATCTTTGTGTTGAAATGAGATAGTAATATTTGATGGATTTTTTGGATAATCGTGGGTTAACTCCTTGGAGATGTATATTGCATGAGTTATGACCAAGTTATTGGATGCCCATCAATCTCGTCACCGTTCCGAATTCTGCATCTGCAAGATTGACCGATATGAACACCTTACGAAATAGTTTTGGGCTAGTCTCTTCTTAAAAAACATAGACATTGAGTTAGCTTTCCATGAATGTAAGTTCGAGTCTGGAGATTGTATTGCATGAGTTATTGGTAATTTATTGGATGCCAATTAATCTGGTCACGTCCAGAATTCTGGTATCTGAAAGATTGACCGATATGAACACCTTAACGAAATAGTTTTGGGCTAGTCTCTTCTTAAAAAACATAGACAATTGAGTTAGGTTTCCAATGAATGTAAGTTCGAGTCTTGGAGATGTGTATTGCATGAGTTATTGGTAATTTATTGAATGCTTATCACCTGGTCACGTCCAGAACTCTGGTATCTGAAAGATTGACCGATTTGAACACCTTAACGAGGAGAAACAGTGTATAAAACCTCTTCGGTTGAGTCTCATGTCCTCGGTGGATGTATCTTTGTGTTGAAATGAGATAGTAATATTTGATGGATTTTTTGGATAATCGTGGGTTAACTCCTTGGAGATGTGTATTGCATGAGTTATGACCAATTTATTGGATGCCCATCAATCTCGTCACCGTTCCGAATTCTTGCATCTGCAAGATTGACCGATATGAACACCTTAACGAAATAGTTTTGGGCTAGTCTCTTCTTAAAAAACATAGACAATTGAGTTAGGTTTCCAATGAATGTAAGTTCGAGTCTTGGAGATGTGTATTGCATGAGTTATTGGTAATTTACTGGATGCCAATTAATCTGGTCACGTCCAGAATTCTGGTATCTGAAAGATTGACCGATATGAACACCTTAACGAAATAGTTTTGGAATAGTCTCTTCTTATAAAACATAGAAAATTGAGTTAGGTTTCCAATGAATGTAAGTTCGAGTCTTGGAGATGTGTATTGCATGAGTTATGACCAATTTATTGGATGCCAATTAATCTGGTCACGTCCAGAATTCTGGTATCTGAAAGATTGACCGATATGAACACCTTAACGAAATATTTTTGGGCTAGTCTCTTCTTAAAAAACATAGACAATTGAGTTAGGTTTCCAATGAATGTAAGTTCGAGTCTTGGAGATGTGTATTGCATGAGTTATTGGTAATTTATTGGATGCCAATTAATCTGGTCACGTCCAGAATTCTGGTATCTGAAAGATTGACCGATATGAACAACTTAACGAAATAATTTAGGGATAGTCTCTTCTTCAAAAACATAGACAATTGAGTTAGCTTTCCAATGAATGTAAGTTCGAGTCTTGGAGATCTGTACTGCATGAGTTATTGGTAATTTATTGAATGCTTATCAATCTGGCCACATCGAGAACTCTGGTATCTGAAAGATTGACCGATTTGAACACCTTAACGAGGAAGAACAGTGTATAAAACCTCTTCGGTTGAGTCTCATGTCCTCGGTGGATGTATCTTTGTGTTGAAATGAGATAGTAATATTTGATGGATTTTTTGGATAATCGTGGGTTAACTCCTTGGAGATGTATATTGCATGAGTTATGACCAAGTTATTGGATGCCCATCAATCTCGTCACCGTTCCGAATTCTTGCATCTGCAAGATTGACCGATATGAACACCTTAACGAAATAGTTTTGGGCTAGTCTCTTCTTAAAAAACATAGACAATTGAGTTAGCTTTCCAATGAATGTAAGTTCGAGTCTTGGAGATGTGTATTGCATGAGTTATTGGTAATTTATTGGATGCCAATTAATCTGGTCACGTCCAGAATTCTGGTATCTGAAAGATTGACCGATATGAACACCTTAACGAAATAGTTTTGGAATAGTCTCTTCTTATAAAACATAGACAATTCAGTTAGCTTTCCAATGAATGTAAGTTTGAGTCTTGGAGATCTGTATTGCATGAGTTATTGGTAATTTATTGAATGCTTATCAATCTGGTCACATCCAGAATTCTGGTATCTGAAAGAATGACCGATTTGAACGCCTTAACGAGGAAAAACAGTGTATAAAACCTCTTCGGTTGAGTCTCATGTCCACGGTGGATGTATCTTTGTGTTGAAATGAGATAGTAATATTTGATGGATTTTTTGGATAATCGTGGGTTAACTCCTTGGAGATGCGTATTGCATGAGTTATGACCAATTTATTGGATGCCCATCAATCTCGTCACCGTTCCGAATTCTTGCATCTGCAAAATTGACCGATATACACACCTTAACGAAATATTTTTGGGCTAGTCTCTTCTTAATAAACAAAGACAATTGAGTTAGCTTTCCAATGAATGTAAGTTCGAGTCTTGGAGATCTCTATTGCATGAGTTATTGGTAATTTATTGGATGCCAATTAATCTGGTCACGTCCAGAATTCTGGTATCTGAAAGATTGACCGATATGAACACCTTAACGAGGAAGAACAGTGTATAAAACCTCTTCGATTGAGTCTCATGTCCTCGGTGGATGTATCTTTGTGTTGAAATGGGATAGTAATATTTGATGGATTTTTTGGATAATCGTGGGTTAACTCCTTGGAAATGTATATTGCATGAGTTATGACCAATTTATTGGATGCCCATCAATCTCGTCACTGTTCCGAATTCTTGCATCTGCAAGATTGACCGATATGAACACCTTAACGAAATAGTTTTGGGCTAGTGTCTTCTTAAAAAACATAGACAATTTAGTTAGCTTTCCAATGAATGTAAGTTCGAGTCTTGGAGATGTGTATTGCATGAGTTATTGGTAATTTATTGGATGCCAATTAATTTGGTCACGTCCAGAATTCTGGTATCTGAAAGATGACCGATATGAACAATAACGAAATAATTAGGGATAGTCTCTTCTTCAAAAACATAGACAATTGAGTTAGCTTTCCAATGAATGTAAGTTCGAGTCTTGGAGATCTGTATTGCATGAGTTATTGGTAATTTATTGAATGCTTATCAATCTGGTCACGTCCAGAATTCTGGTATCTGAAAGATTGACCGATATGAACACCTTAACGAGGAAGAACAGTGTATAAAACCTCTTCGGTTGAGTCTCATGTCCACGGTGGATGTATCTTTGTGTTGAAATGAGATAGTAATATTTGATGGATTTTTTGGATAATATTGGGTTAACTCCTTGGAGATGTATATTGCATGAGTTATGGACCAATTTATTGGATGCCCATCAATCTCGTCACCGTTCCGAATTCTTGCATCTGCAAGATTGACCGATATGAACACCTTAACGAAATAGTTTTGGGCTAGTCTCTTCTTAAAAAACATAGACAATTGAGTTAGCTTCCAATGAATGTAAGTTCGAGTCTTGG
>VHIU01000230.1:0-37185 GCA_010577795.1 Isatis tinctoria | reverse complement strand
TTGTGCATCAGGTTCGCAGACACGAGGAGATGACAGCGACGTCTCCAGCGATGGCCATGAGAGGAGGACCAAAGCGAGACAAGATTGGTTGAGCGGATGAAGGCTAGAGAGCAGCACCGATAGCTCCACCAGCGACCACTGAGCTGTGGTTATTTCTATCACCCTTGTTATATCCATTTTATTTTATGACACTTTTATTTTATTTTACGGGTTTCTCTTTCAGTTTGTTTAAACCGGGATGGTTAAAACAAGTCTGGGGGAGGGATTTATTTGTGTACTAACGTTATGTTTTAGGGTGTTTATTTCTTATGTTTTATTTGTTTTATTTTGGTGTGTTTATTTTCAAAAAAAAAAAATTTAATTTATCGAGTCAAAACAGTGTGTGATTTTATTAAACTTTTTGGAATTGCAACATGTTCGATGTCATTGCCTTAGGACTGCTTAGCATTGTTTGAGGATAGTTTGAAAACGCAGAAAAATCCATAACTTGATCATTAGTGAATTTTCTCAAATCATCTGAACTTAATCGAATTATCGAAACTTAATATGGACTTAATTTATCTCACTTAGGGGGTTGATAATATGTATTGGATTTTACATTTGGAGTTTTCTTTGCATCATTTTTTACCAATCTTTGCTAACTCCAAATGGCTAGACTTATCCTTAGTCTAGTACCACACCCTTACCATTTCCATGTTGAAACCCACTTATTTTCGTTTACTGTCATTGCATTCATGTGCAAAAACTATGGAGTATACGGACCGACACAACTTTTCTTTAGGATTGTGTCTAGATAGGTGGTCTCTTTCTGATTAAACTCATGGATGTGTCTAAGTTATCTCTTTTTGAATATATTCATCGAAAATTTTCGTTTCAAAAGAGGGTGAACTTTAAAAAAAAAAAAAAGGGGTAGAAGATTTTATTCACATTCAAGAAATAAGCTTACATTGTTGAAATTCTTTTGATGCAGATCTTAGAGACTAACCGGTTCCATTCTCCGATATAAAAAAAATATATATAAAAAAAAAAGAAAAAGAAAATGAAAAAGAAAAAAAAAGAAAAAAAAACAGAAGGAACCGGGAAAGTCGTCAAGGTAATATCTTTAAATTTCATGAAAGTTAAAAGAAATCATGTTCTTGTTTGTGACTTGTTAAATAGGGTAGAAGGATTAGAGTTAAGGAGAGTTGTGTACCTCCTAATTGGTCTGTGTCTCACGGTGATTTTGCATAATGATTTGCATCCGTTTATACTGCTAAAAGAAACCAAAACACTTGAGCCACCAAATTCCAACCTTGATACCTAGACCATAACGTGTTAGATATTCCCTTTGTGAGAGTACACGCATTTGATAATGAATGTTAAATATTGAGTTCTGCTTGATCATGAGATTTCACTTATTTACTACGGTTATGGAGAAGTACAATGAAGTACGGTTTGATCCGAACCTTGCGAATGCGGTTTACGGGCAATTGATTTAGAGTATGGTCCTATAAGTTTTACAAGTTTCACACGTTTTTCTAACCTCTCCTCTTTATAAGATCTCTGGTTTTGCTTGGGGACAAGCAAAAGTTTTAGTTGGGGGGAGTTGATATTATGTGTTTTTAACATATTTTGATTCGTTTTTAGTATTCGGTTTGAGTTTTTATTTGCATCTTTAGTTAGCTTTTCGAGTCTTTTCTTTTGTTTTGAGTCTTTTTACACATTTCATGGAGTTCCGAAGGAGTTTGGCGTTTACGGACATGTTCGAGTCGAGTTAATGCGGAAAACACGAGAAAAGGACCAAGTGAAGAACGACCGTTCTTTGAGGAGAACGACCGTTCCCTCATCAGAACGGTTGTTCCCCATCTCACCTACCTTGCCGACAAAAGAAGAGGAACGACCGTTCCCTGAAGAGAACGATCGTTCCGCACCTCACCTACTTCGCGAACGACCAAGCATGGAACGACCGTTCTCCGCCTAGAACGATCGTTCCCAAGTTTACCTACTTCACCTACTACGGATCGACCATTGGGAACGATCGTTCTCCACCTAGAACGACCGTTCCCGTCTACCTACTCCCCTCACCTTGGCCTATATATTGGACTCACAACATCCATCTCAAAACACACCATCTTCTTCCTTCTCTCTTCTCTAGCTTCAAAGCATGCTCTCTCTTCAGTTTTAAGTTTTATGTTTATGCTTTTATTAAGTTTTATTAGTTTCTTTTAAGCTTTATACATTTATGCTTATGCTTTAAGTTTTACTTTCAGTTCTTATATTTATGCTTATCTTTCAGTTCTTTTATTTATGCTTTAATTAAGTACTTATAAGTTTATATCCAGCTTTTGTTATCTATTCAAGCTTTTATGATGAACTCTATAATCTCATTGTTATCTTCTTCTTTAATTATGTCTGAGTAGATCTCTTAGTTAGGTTGAGGTTTGTCAAAGGAATTCATGAGCTTTAAGGCTAAACACAAATAGGCTATTCAAATCAATGTTGTCACCTTTGTTGTTCTTAGTGCTTAGATCGAATTGATCTCTTGATTTTATGATATTGGGTTTAACTTAGACAGCCAGAGTTGCTAGGTTTCTAGAAAGAACATTGGTGAGCAATTTATTCATTACCTGCGAGAGTAGATGTATTGGAGAATTGTGAACATATTAAACCTGTCCTTAATGCTTGTCTACGATTTCTAGTACCAACGAGAGTTAGGAATTCTAGGTCGATAGACAAAGATATTGATACAACGAGAGTGGATTGATATTATCTTAGTGTTTGAGTTCTAGACTTATGCTTAATCACTGCCTGAATAGTTGTTTGATCCGTTGCTCTGAATCTCCTGCGATATTCCTTGACCTAACGCTTGTTTAATATTATCTTTACAACCGATTTCGCTTTTATTATTGCTATCTACAAAAAAAACCAAAAACATATTGAATTGTCTTAGCTCTTAATTTAGCTCATTAAGTCAAAGTGTGAAAACTGGTCTTCGTGGGATCGACCCCTAAATACTACTTCGTATGCTGTGCACTTGCAGTAGGAAAAAGGGTTTAAAACTCGTGTATCAGGGGGCTAACTGTTGGGGTCAAAATCCCCTCCTCGGAGATTGATAAGACAAAAGGCCGGATCAACGGTTGAACATTTCATATTCTGGCAGCAAGCCCACGAAATGAGACCAAACGCCTGCCCGGGTCAAGCTCTTGGCTTAACCGGTCGCTGATGAACTAGACGGGTAGTGACCATTTGTACTCTTTCCTTATCCTTGGTTTTATCCCAAAGGGTTTTCCGGGAAAGGTTTTAACGTGGCAAATTGGCTCACTAATCCTAAACCCGTCCACGAGCTGATCAAATTGCTCCGACCAAATGCCCGTCGGGCCAAGCTCTTGGCGTCCGGTCCGACGGATGAACTGAACCCTCTAATAGCCTCTCAAGACGAATCTCTGCATATCTTCCCGGTACGGCGCATTCATCAAGCCGAGACATGGGCTACGACCGGACCTCACCCTCTCGGACCGGCCCCGGAAGCCATTTCCCGACTAATGGGCCTCAGCCCATTAGTTCCCGAAGAAACATTGCGCCATTTGAAGACGGACTTCACGCTGTTTAGAACATGGAAAAACATCAAGGAGTTTACTTAAAATAAACCAGAGTCAAGACCTTAACCAAAGAAGATCGGACCAGAAGATTAAAAAGACAAGCTGGGCCAAAACAAGACGAACGGGCCGTGACGGAAGAGAGGCGACAGGTCGGTGGCCCATCATGCTATTGGCAGCTGGGAAAGGGATTTTTACAACGTCCCACATTGCTTAGATTAGTCTTTGAGACCCCAGGCTCTCTCATATAAATAGACCCTCTTGTATTCACTTTCAGATCATCCCAACTCAAGTGCAAGAGCTTTCGAGATATAAGACAATAAGCTTTCTCGAATATTTTTGTACTTAGAGAATTATTAATAAAATCATCTTTCTCATCTTTTTACTTTTTTGCCCTTTGGTTCTTGTTTAATATAATTTTCGGAGCCCCGCGAAATATAAATTACGACAATGTGAGTTTCGGCTCTCACATAGGCCATGATTGGATGAGGTTGAGCTTGTATTGTATAACTTGATGGCCATAAAATCGCCAATCACCAAATCAGCAAAGTTCCTCAAGGATTTGGTTTCATATATAACTCAGAATCCGAATAGGTAGTTGATTAGTGTACTGTGTAACATGTTTTATGTAAGATAATTAAAACTAGTTTTTTGTGAATTAAAAATAGTTTTAATTTGTCTTAGAAATCTCTTTAACATTTTCTAAATTCTGTTATGCAGGTTTTAATTATATATATATATATATATATATATATATATATATATATATTTCATATTTGTTATCCAAAATAAAATATAAAATGAATAAAATAGTCAAGTTTAAGTATGTATTCATGTTGAAAAAAATCAAATCTAACAATTATTTTGTTTCCTAAGAAAAACATAAAATCGTACATATTTTTTGTTAACTATTGCAAAACAGAAACTAAAAAGGAAAAATTAGTGGATGTTTAATTATCAGTGTGTATATTAGTGGATATTTAAAAAAAAAATCAAAATATGACAAAACACAAATTAAAAATAATAAATAGTGAATTTTTATTTAGAGTTTAGGGCATAGATAGGGTTTAAGATTTAGGATATAGAGTATAATAAAATTTTCTGATTCTATTAATATATAAAAATATAACAATTTTATGAATTAATGGTTGTTTTAATTTAGTGAAAATATTATACTTGTAAATTTTTTAAAATAATATTTTCTAAATCCTAAACTCTTAACCTCAAAGACAAACCCTAAACTCTAAACTTCTAACCTTTAATCTTAAACACTAATTTTTTAGTTTTTAATTATTAAACATAAATATCAAATAATATACCAGCAAATCTAACACTTATAATAACAAATTTAAATTATATTTATTTTGTATATTTATAAACTTTAAATCATAAACTTTATACCTCAAACACAAACCCTATACCCTAAACTTCTAACCCCTAAATCATAAAAACTAAATTTTTGATTTTAAATGATTTACCCCTAAACCAACACTTAAATCAATAAATGTATCATATTCTAAATTCTAAATTTCAAATCCTAAACCTTAAAACTGATATCACATACTCTAAATTATGTCTCAAACCTAAAGTATAAGCTCTAACTCTTAAACTCTTAATCTTTACTGTTGACAAAAAAAAAAAAACTCTTAAACTTACCTTCAAACATTAAAATTTGAAGTTGATTATAATTGATATATGTTATTAAATATTTTTTGAAAGTTAGAAGATATATAACTTATTTTAAATTAATTTTTAACATATTAAAAAATTAATCTACTAATTCCAATGAAAAATAACAAAAAATGCTAAACTTTAAGCTGTTATCTCATTGGTTAGTTTATTAAGGTGAGGATCACCCAACTCTTAAGATCAACCGTTGATTAGAAAACAATCTAACGGACACAATTTAACCCTTTTCCTTTTTGTCTCTTTCCTCCTCTACTGCAGCGAGATTCAGATCTATTGCTTGGAGGATTTATTCGTCGAAGCAACGACGACTACTTGTGGTTTTGGGATGATTCTCAGCTGCGCTCGGATCTAACCAATTTCTCTGATGGGGAGAAGATGCAATCTCTATCACCAGATTCCGAATCGTTTGTTCCCATCTCACTTGCAGCCACGGTGTAGAGATGAGTGAAACTCCAAGAGTCGGTGCCTCTTGCATATAAAGCATGGTCGTGAAGAGCCTTGTGCCTCTTTCCACAATCTCTACCTGCTCATGAAAGTTGTTCGTGTTAATGCTTGTGGGTAAGTTTTCTCTATCTCTTCTTCTTTAATTCGCTAGAATCCAACAACAGATTTCTTAACTTTTCCCCTTTGATTTCATTCTAACTTGGCTTTGATCCTTCCTGTTTTTAAGGGTAATTGTTTTGATTGATGTGATTGTGATGTTTCAAATTCAAAGGTAATTGCAATTGGATTCAGTTAACGCTCTTGTTAATTGATTTCGATCAGTCTTGTGTTTTCAAATTCTTTGTCGGATTCAATGTGTATGTCTGATGTGTTTATGTCATTGGTATTACAGATGATGTCGAATCCAGATTTGATGAATCCAGATTTGTTTATGTGATTGTTATCAGAAGAGCAGGTTTTGATCTCTCACAATTTGTCTATCCACACAGCATTGTAAAGAATGGCGAACACGGAAAATGGAAAGACTACAAGATCATGGAATGAGCAAGACAAAAGAATTTCATAATTCACAATTTTAGATATAGAAATTGTATGAACTTATATTCTAATTATGTATTTCTATTTTGTAATATTGATATTTTGTATCATGGTTTCATATAATATAATATTGAATATTTTTATTATTTCAATTTATCCCAAAAATAATTAATAAAAATTATAGAAAATACAAAACGCTGTATTTAAAAACATGTATGCATAGCGTTTAAAAAATGCCATCTTAAATTTTTGGGAATCGTAAATAGGTAGCAACAATGACGTAAATAAACAAAATAATAACATAATTCAAACGCTATTATAAAATATATAATTGCATTTAAATAAACGCTATTATAAAAATAACTATTATAGCATAACAAAAAAAGCGCTACGATAGGTCTCGGACCTATTGTCGCAGTCGAAGACACAGCGTTTCTAAATACGCTGCGCTAGTGAAAGATAGCATTTTTTGGACGCTGTAAATGCGCGATTTTCCTGTAGTGTCCTTAACTCTAATCCTTCTACCCTTATTTGACTGAGTCACAAACAAGAACATGATTTCTTTTAACGTTTTATAAAATTTAACGATATTACCTTGACTTTCTCGGTTCCTTCTGTTTTCTTTTCTGTAATGCAAATCTAATTTTATTCCTTTTTTTAATTTTATTTTTTATATCGGAGAATAGAACCGGTTAGTCTCTAAGATCTGAATCAAAAGAATTTCAACGATGTAAGCTTATTTCTTGAATGTGAATACAATCTTCTACCCATTAAAAATTCATACTCTTTTGAAACAAAAATTTTCGATGAATATATTCAAAAAGAGATCACATTTCTAGACACATCCCATGAGTTCAATCGCTGTCCATTGACCACGAACTCTTCTCCTTTGGTGTTGAACAAGACGACAGCTCCATATGGTCGCACTTCCTTTATGGTGAAGGGCCCAGACCATCTCGATCGCAACTTCCCGGGAAACAGCTTCAGTCGAGAGTTGAAGAGTAGAACCTGGTCGTTGGGGGCGAAGTTGCGAGCCAGGATGCGCTTGTCGTGGTATGTTTTGGTTCGTTCCTTGTAGATTTTGGAGTTCTCATAGGCGAGATGCCTAATCTCCCGAAGCTCGTGTAGCTGCATCATGCGTCGTTCGGAAGCCGGCTTAATGTCATAGTTGAGCAGCTTGACAGCCCATGCGGCTTTGAATTCGAGCTCAACGGGGAGGTGACAGGCTTTTCCGTAAACAAGGTGGAAAGGAGTGGTCCCGAGAGGCGTTTTGTAGGCGGTCCTGTAAGCACATAGAGAGTCGTTTAGCTTGGAAGCCCAGTCCTTCCGAGTTGTGCTCACAGTCTTCTGAGGTATGCTCTTGATTTCGCGGTTAGATATCTCAACTTGCCCACTCGTTTGCGGATGGAAAGGCGTTGCGACCTTGTGCTTTACACCATTCTTGCGCAATAGATTCTCGAATATCTTGTTGATGAAGTGAGAGCCTCCATCGCTGATAGATTTGAACATCTTGATCACCACCCTTGCATCGTTCGTGGGACTCGCCAATGCGTCAACCCATTTAGACACATAGTCAACAGCCACGAGTATGTACTCATTCTCGAAAGAAGATGGGAATGGTCCCATAAAATCAATGCCCCATACGTCAAAGACCTCCACTTCGAGAATGAAGTTCTGTGGCATCTCATTGGGCTTGCTGATGTTGCCCTGTTGCTGGCATGAATCGCATATAGAGATAAAGCGCTGAGCATCTTTAAACATTGTTGGCCACCAATACCTAGCTTGCAGAACCTTGGAGACTGTCTTGAAAGTAGCGAAGTGTCCGGCATCGGAAGAGCAATGACAGTGAAACAGAATCTCCGGTATCTCCTTCTCAGCCATGCAACGTCTGAATACTCCATCTGGGCAATGCTTGTACAGGTACGGCTCATCCCAGAAGTAATGGCGAATATCCTTTAGGAATTTCTTCCTTTTGTTGCTCACAAAACCGTGAGGTTCTAGATCAGCAGCTAGGTAATTCGCAATCTCACCAAACCAAGGAATCTGAGGATGTTGGCTGTTTTCGGTTTGGTTGCATAATTCGGACTGAGCAGGTGCTCGCTGGGTGGGAGCACGTGCTTCCTCGATTTGGAATGCTCCGATCGAGTAAACCTGTTCTTCAGGGAGGCTGTCATTGAGTGGGAGTTCTTCATCAATCCGCATCCTAGATAAATGGTCGGCAGCTCCATTATCTATTCCCTTCTTGTTTTATGATCTCCAGGTCGAATTCTTGAAGTAGAAGAATCCACCTAAGTAGCCGCGGCTTAGCGTCTTTCTTGGTCAGCAGATACTTGAGTGCTGCATGATCAGTATGAACTATAACCTTTGATCCAACGAGATAGGACCGAAACTTCTCAAAGGCGAAAACGACGGCCAGAAGCTCCTTTTCTGTCGTAGCATACTTGCACTGAGCATCATCCAATGTGCGACTGGCGTAGTAGATAACGTGGAGCTTCTTATCTTTCCTCTGGCCGAGAACTGCACCAACAGCATAGTCGCTAGCATCTGTCATAACCTCGAAAGATAGGCTCCAATATGGCGGCTGCACAATGGGTGCGCTCACTAATTCTCCTTTGATCGTATGAAAAGCCTCAAGACAGTCGCTATCAAATTCGAACTTCACCTCCTTGCACAACAGCCTCGTGAGGGGTCTAGCTATCTTTGAAAAATCCTTGATGAACCTGCGATAGAAGCCTGCATGCCCCAGAAAACTGCGGATCCCCTTGACAGAAGTAGGTGGTTGTAGGTTCATCATAACCTAGATCTTAGCTTTATCCACTTCGATGCCATCTTCTGATATGCGATGCCCAAGTACAATCCCATTCCTGACCATGAAGTGACACTTCTCCCAATTTAGAACTAGGTGCTTTTCCTCACATCGCTGAAGTACCCTGCATAGATTAGACAAACAGTGAGAGAAAGAGTCTCCATACACCGAGAAGTCATCCATGAACACCTCCATTATGTCTTCGATCAAGTCGGTAAAAATGGACATCATGCAACGCTGGAAAGTTGTCGGAGCATTGCACAATCCGAATGGCATGCGTCGGTAAGCGAATGTGCCATAAGGACATGTGAATGTTGTCTTCTCCTGGTCATCCGGATGAATGGGATCTGAAAGAAACCTGAATAACCATCTAAAAAACAGTAGTATGGATGGTTAGCAAGTCTTTCAAGCATCTGATCAATATAGGGCAAAGGGAAGTGATCCTTGCGAGTTGCAGCATTCAGTTTACGATAATCTATGCACATTCTATGGCTGGTTATGGTCCTAGTCGGTATCAGTTCATTCCTATCATTTTTTATTACAGTGATTCCACCTTTCTTAGGAACTACATGAACTGGACTAACCCAAGTACTATCAGAAATAGCATAAATTACACCGGCTTCCAGAAGTTTCAATATCTCCTTCTTAACAACATCTTTCAGATTCAGATTTAACCTCCTCTGATGTTCTATATAACTCATCGGTTCATTTTCTAGATGTATCCTATGCATGCAAAGATTAGGGGAGATGCCAGTGATATCATCAAGCGGATACCCTATAGCCTTTCTATACTTCCTAAGCACGCATAAAAGTAAAGCTACTTCCACATTATTCAAATCAGCATTCACAATTACCGGGTAAGTAGAGTTCATTCCAAGGAATGCGTACCTGAGCCCGGCTGGAAGAGTTTCGAGCTCCAGTTTGGGTGCTTTCAATTCGCTCTAAGAGCTGTCTATCGGGTCAAGTGGCGGAGCAGGTGCTCGCGGGATTGGAGCGGGTGCTCCGTCTGTTTCTGCCGAGTTCTCCTCATCTTTTAGGCTCGTGTACGCCACCATCTGCTCCATTCTTCGGCTGGAATCTAGCATCTTGGCAAGGCTGTCGGCATCCTCGCTCAGGAAACCATGCTCTCTTTCAGCTAGAGTTAGAGCGGTTTCAAGAGGATCCGGGCACATAAGCTCTTCAGCTGCCTCATCATATACATCATCCACGCCTTCCACAGTGAAGGTCTGTCCATCCATCATCGGTTTCTTCAACAATTTATCCATCTCGAATGACATTACCATGTCGCCTAGCTGAAGTTCAATCACTCCATTCTGTACATCGATTATTGCACCAGCTGTGCATAAGAATGGTCGGCCGAGAATCAGAGGGTCTTTCGGTTCTTCTTCAAGCTCTAGAACCACGAAATCAGCTGGGATGAGTGTGTCTCCAATTCGCACATGAAGATCCTCTAACATACCCACCGGAAGCTTTGTTGATCTGTCTGCGAAGACCAATGAGATGCACGTGGGTTTGAACTTTGTGAACCCTAACCGCTTTGCCACAGAGTATGGCATAAGGTTGACACTGGAACCGAGATCGCACAGAGAGCATGCGAATGTCATGGGGCCGATCTTGACTGATAAAACGAATCTGCCAAGATCGCCTCTCTTCTTAAGGACCTTGTTCTGTAGAACAGCACTGCACTCTTTGGAGACTACCATCACGTTTTTCTCCTCAGCTACTTTTCCGGAGACTAGGGTTTTCATATACCGTTTGAGAGCAGGTATCATCTGAACGGCATCCATGAGAGGCAGCTTCACGGTTAGGTCTCTGAGCATCTCTCTGCATTTAGCATCCTCTAAATCCTTACGAGACTTCTTGGGTGGTACATGGTATGGGACCTTGGGTTTGTACACCCTTGCTTCCGGATTGCTGGCCGAAGTTGTTGGAGTTTCTCGGTTGAGCATGTGCTCGGTTGACGGACCAGGGTGCTCGGTTGGAGAATCTTCTTCAAGAATCTTGAGAGGTGTGGCCGATGTTCCAGCGTGTGTTGCGCGGTTGCTCGATTTACCTTTTTCATAAACGCTTGAGTTCCTTGGAGCAGGTGCTTGCTGGATGGGAGCACGTGCTTGGAAATCGCTTCTTTCCTTTTGCCGATCCGGATTTTGTTGCCGAATTAAATGTTTTCCCGCTCCTTAGCTCGACGGCGTTGACAACTCCTTCCTAGGTGCTTCAGCTTTTCCAGGCAGAGTCCCTGGTGTTCTTTTTATAGACTCGGCAGTTTGTGCAATCTGAACATCCAGTTGCTTCATGTGGTCCATACAGCCTCATACTTCCTATTAAGATCAACATACATAGTGTCAACTTTGGAGTTGATCTCTGCTGCCGCCTTTTGGTGACTCGCCATCAACTGCTGCATCATGTTCTTCAGCTCGTCTTGGGAGCCGGTTACTGAAGATGAAGGCTGTGGATTTGTGAAAGGCTGGGGTTGTGAGTTTGTGAAAGGCTGCCTTGGCTGATTCCCTCCTTGGAAACAGTTCTGATTAGGAACGAATGGCCGGTTCTGGTAGTTGTTGGAGTAGTTCTTCTGAAAACCCATCTGTGGCTGATTTCCTTGCTTAGGATATACCTGATCCTGCGGATTCTCCACATTGGTGCTCCTATAGGACAGGTTCGGATGAGCGTTGAAGCCTGGTTGTTGAAACTGCGGTTCTGTCCAAAGCCTTGTCCCGTCACGTAATTCACCTCCATCTGATCATTCCCGGTTTCTTCCTCATAGACTTGAGCGAGAGGTGCTTCCCCATTCTCGTCCACAAAGTGGACTGACTTCTGGTTCTTTTTTAGCAAAAGGTTAACCAAGGCCGCGAGCTCATCAATCTTCTTGGAGTCCACATTGTTGACCTTCTTCCTGTCATACTCCGGGCTTTTGTTGCTGGAATTTGCGGCTAGGTTCTCGATCAGCTCCAGAGCTCCTTCCTTTGACTTAGTGTAGAAGTCACCATTACTAGCTGCATTCAGGGCGTTTCTGTAGTCCCAATCTACTCCATCATAGAAGGTGCTGAGCAGCTGCTCATCACTAAACCCAGGGTGAGGGCACTCACGCTTGTACTCCTTAAACCGCTCCCATGCTTCATTGAAGGATTCACCGGACTGTTGCTCGAATGAGGAGATCTTGTTCCTCAAGGCTGCGGTCTTGGATTTCGTGTAGAACTTATCCAAGAAGGCTGCTCGCGCATCAGCCCAAGTCGGTAGAGAGCCTGGTGGTAAAGATTTTAACCACCGTGATGCTTTTCCCGTAAGAGAGAAGGGGAAAAGCTTGCACTTCAAGAAATCTGGAGGCACACCATTGGAGCCGGTTGTGTTACAGATCTCTTCGAAGTTCTCGATGTGATCCATCGGAATCTCAGCAGACAGACCGTGGACCAGGTGTTGCTTCACGAGGGTGATCATTTGAGGCTTGATCTCGTAATCTTGCCTCTGGATGGTCGGGGTAACAATCGCAGATCGATCCTGGTAGTATGCGTGAGCCGCATCTTTGTCCCCGAAAGCAGGTTGTGCAACGAGTTGCCTCTCCTGTTGCAAACGAAGCTGCTCCATGGCTGTCTGAAGTTGTTGCAGCTGAGCTGCGATGTCTGCTTGTCCGCCCATCTCTGAGTTGGCGGTGTCAGCCGTTTCTGCTTCTTGAACGGTGTGTTGCGTCTTTTGTTTTTTCGTTCTTCTCCTTGCTAGCTCGTCGTTTGTCAAGCAAAGAAGGTCCTCGTTGTTTTTGCTCCTTGTGCTCCTTGTGGACATGCACCTGAAACACAAAAACAAAGAAGAAAAGAAAAAGAGTTCAGTAAAGTTCTTAGTCTAATAATTCAGCCGTAAACCAAAGGTGAAAATTTGTTCCCCGGCAACGGTGCCAAAAACTTGATACACGAGTTTTAAACCCTATTTCCTACTGCAAGTGCACAACAAACGAAGTAGTACTTAGGGGTCGATCCCACGAAGACCAAGTTCACACTTTGATCTAATGAGCTAAATTAAAAGCTAAGACAATTCAATTAGGGTTTGGTTTCGTAACTAGCAAGTAATAAAAGCAAAATCGGTTGTAAAAATAATATTAAACAAGCGTTAGGTCAAGAAATTTCGCAGGAGATTCAGAGCAAAAGATCAAACAACTATTCAGGCAATGATTTAAGCACAAGTCTAAAACTCAAACATAAAGATAATATCAATCCACTCTCGTGGCATCAATAGCGCTATCTAACAACCTAAAATCCTAACTCTCGTTGGTTTTAGAAATCGCAGACAAGCATTAAGGATAAATTTGATTTGTTCACAATTCTCCAATACATCTACTCTCGCAGGTAATGAATAAATTGCTCACCCAAGTTTCTTCTAGCAACCTAGCAACTCTCGCTGTCTAAGTTAAACCAATATATAAAATCAAGTGATCAATTCGATCCAAGCATTAAGAACAACAAGGGTGAAGACATCGATTTGAATAGTCTATTTGTGTTTAACCCTAAAGCTCATGAATTCCTTTGAAAAACCTTAACCTAACTAAGAGATCTACTCAGACATAATTAAAGAAGAAGAAAACAAAGAGATTATAAAGTTCATCATAAAAGCTTGCATACATAATAAAAGCTGAAAAGAAACTAATAAGAACTTGATCAAAGCATAAATATTCAAAGCTTAAAGATAACAAAAGATGAAAAGAAACTAATAAGAACTTGATCAAAGCATAAATATTTAAAGCTTAAAGGAGAAGAGAAACAATGTTTAGAAGCAAGAGAAGACTGAGAGAAGAAGATGGTGTGTTTTGAAGCATCAAGTGTGAGTCCAATATATAGGCCAAGGTGTAGGGGAGTAGGTGAGACGGGGAACGACCGTTCTGTAGGAGAACGGTCGTTCTGAGTGGTCGAACGAAGTAGGTGGGTGTTGGTGAGTCGGGGAACGGTCGTTCTCTGGAGAGAACGGTCGTTCTCTTGCTCTTTTGTCGGTAGAGTAGGTGGGTGTAGGTGAGATGGGGAACGACCGTTCTCTTCAGTTCTCTTCGGTTGGGAGTAGGTCGTTCTCTTTTTTGGAGAGAAACGGTCATTCTTCAATCTTGTCGCAGGGTAGGTGGAGTGTGAGAGCCGAAACTCACACTGTCAAAACTTATATTAATGGGGGCTCGAAAATTCTATTTATAAAGAACTAAAGGACCGAAAATGCAAAAAAGATGAAAAGGGAGATTTTATTGATATTTTCCGAAAGTACAAGGGAAATTAGCAAAAGCTGAATAGTCTTAAATTGCTAAAACTCCTAATACTCGGATCTGGGATGGTTTTAACCTTTACATGAGCGTACATATATATACTGGCAATCCTAGGAGGCTAAGACTTCAGATTTCCGATGTGGGACCTTGTCCTTCGCTCCCAGCCGCCGACTTAAGCTTTTTGGGCCCGATTTCTGGCCCGAGAGTCTTCCGTGATCCGTCCGCGCGTTCTGACCCAAATCCGGCCCGCCGATGAATAGTGATCCGTGAATAGTGATCCGTGAATAGTAATCCGAATCTCGGTTTAAGCTCAATTCGATCTTTCGGTTAACCTTGTCTCGGGGTGAATAGTGTTTTTAACGGTTTTTCCCGCGTGAATAGTGTTCCGAGCGTTTTACGACTTCTGAGATTTGAACCGCCCGTTTTTTGTTTGAACTTCCAGCCGCCGGTTTCGGTGTTGATGGCCAGCCGCCGGTTCCTCTAGCTCGTGTGCTCGGCGACTGATCCACGGACGGCTGGACGTTCGTCACGGTCCTTCGGGGAATGTTTACGGACGTCTTTGGAGTCAGAACATGCAAAGGATGATCTTCGGGTCGGTCCGGGCATGATGGTCGGTCGACTGGACGATGTTCGGGTAATGAGTCTTGTCTTGAGAAACGATCGTGTGCGTGTGATGATGATCCAGCGGCCGGCCTTATCCCAGCCGCCGGCTGGTATGTGATGAAGATCCGGCGGCTGGCCTTATCCCAGCCGCCGGCCTTGGATGGAGAAGACCCGGCGGCTGGCAATCATCCCAGCCGCCGGCCATGGACGCATACGGATCCGGCGGCTGGCACTTGTCCCGGCCACCGGTCATGGACGTGTGATGATCCGGCGGCTGGCACTTGTCCCGGACGCCGGTCATGGTCGTGTGAAGATCCGGCGGCTGGCACTTGTCCCGGCCGCCGGTTGATGGACCAAGACGATCCGGCGGCTGGCCTTATCCCGGCCGCCGGTCGTGGATCAATGAAGACCCAGCGGCTGGCCTTATCCCAGCCGCCGGCCGTGGGTGTAAAAAGACCCGGCGGCTGGCCTTGTCCCAGCCGCCGGTTGATGTCTTGGACGGATCGTGGGCAGTTTGCCTTAGCTTGTCCGTTCCATGTTCGGGATAAGTTCCATTTGATCACGACCTTGACTTCTCGTTCCGTCAATCTTCGAGGAGGGGATTTCGACCCCAACAGTTAGCCCCCCAGCTCTTCGTTCTCGTAGTCCAGGACGATGAGCTTTAAGCTGAGGTTTTATCGGGATTGATCGAAACGGGAAAATTTCCTTTTCGTATGAAAGACTCGTGGGCGGTCGGCTCGGAATTGGAAAGACTCAATTCCTTTTCGAACTAGGACTCAAACCGTCCGACTATATATATGGACCCTTCCTTCTTCTTTTTCCTCACGAGTTCTTTCTCTTGTCGAGTGCACTTTCTGTTTTTTAAGATAATGGTTAGGCAATCTTTTCGCGAGAGGAGGCTGATGGAGAAGAAGAGTGAAGTGAATAAACTCGGGAAGGATTCTAAGGATAGGACGGCGGGCGGTCCTTCAGGATCGGGATTGACGGACGGTAGTCAAGCCGTCCCTCCATCCGAGTGGCCTGCGGATAAGTTGGCGGTATCCACCGTTGTGGTCACTCCTCTGAAGAAGGAAGCTATTCTTGAACGAAGTATCGCGAGGCGTCTGCCCAAAGATAAAGCGGCGGCTGGCGGGATCACCTACGGTCTGAATGATGAAGACAACCGGTTGCGCCAAAAGCAGGCGGATTGCCTTGCTGACCCCGGAGTGAAAAACTCTCCTCCCGAGGCTCGGCGCACAGGTCCTTCGCCAGGGCTTGCTTTTCCTGAGGCTGTTTGTAAAAATCGTCGTCAGTCCGCTAGGAGTTTTTCGGTGATCACGGATGCTAGTTTCAGGTTTCCTTCTTGTGATAGTCTGGATGAGCCTGAGAAGTACAAGGATATGGCCTTGAGCGGGATGAAGGTTTATCCATTCTTGCCTTTTCTCTTTCTTCTCCCCCTCTTTTTTTTTTATATACTGACTCTTCCCTGTTATTATTTCAGTTCATGTCTTCCGTGAACAAGTGTATCAGCACGTATGATGCTTCTGTCCGTGGAATCCGCAAGCGTGCTGAGGAAGCTAGGGAGGATGCTCGGCTGGTGAGGAGGAAACTTAACGAACTTGAAGCGACGTCTTCGCATCGGGTCAAATCGCTCGAGAAAGAGCTTGCTTCGTTACGTGCGGAGAGATCAGTGGCGTTGCAGTTTAAGACCCGTCAAGAGGCCAAGGATGCGCGTCATGCTAAGGAAGTACAGGCTTTGAAGGATCAGATGGCCAGTGTAAAAGCGGCGCGCAATTCGAAGGTGCAACGGGCTTACGCGGATGGCCGCAAGGCTTCCGTTGCCAAATTCCGCGGCTTTTTGGATGCGCTGAAAGAAGACCTTGGATCTTTGTCTGAGGCAAGGAATCAGGACGTAGATTTGGCTCAGATAGAGAGTAATGTTGAACTTGTCGCTTTGCTACAAGGGACTGATCCTCCCACCTTGGACGAGGAGAAGGTGAAATTGTCCACATGGATGAACGAGTTCGATAAATCTGCAGTTCGGTTTGATGATGTGATTGCTCGAATCCGTGGGAAGATCGATTCTCAGTTATGTCCAGCCCACAAGGATGACAATGCTTCAATACCCGAGGGAAGATCCGTTGAAGAGGAGGCTGTTTCTCTCGGGGTGGTCGACCTATCGGGATCGAACGAGTTTGTTCCCGGAATCCCTGATATTGCTATTGCCCAGGCGTTTTGTTCTGATTCTTAACCATGCGGTGGTTTTTCTTTCTTGTTATATTTTTTGAGTTTTTGGCTTTATAGCTTTATGCTATGTATGGCCTGATTTTTGGTTTGGACCGATTTTTTTGTTTTGAGACTTCAATAAAACTAGCTTTCGAGATTTGTCACTTGCCATACGCTGTTTCTTTGTACAAGGATCCTGATTGAATGATCGTGGGCGGCTGGGTTTAGTCCGAGACGAACCCGGCCACCGTGTATTGATTTGGAGAGGATGCTATATCGATATCGGGCGGCTGGCATGTCCCGGCCGCCGGATTATGTTGACTGATCCTGGGCGGCTGGCATGTCCCGGCCGCCGGATTATGCTAGTTGATCCTGGGCGGCTGGCATGTCTCGGCCACCGGATTATGTTGATTGATCCCGGGCGGCTGGCATGTCCGAGCCGCCGGGCGGCTGGCGTGTCCGAGTCGCCGGGTTATGCTTTTTTGGAGCGGGCTGCTGGCCGTTTATTAGAAGAGATCGGGCGGCCCGTTTATCCGACTGGATCGGGCGCTCGACCTTCCTTGTATTGGTTTGGTTTTGCTTGCTTAGGTTAGTCGGGTTGATCGGGGCGCTGTTCCGGGCGCTCGGACCTGATTGTTCGGGAGGAGTTTCCCTTGAGTTATTCGACCAGCGGAGTTAGCCGCTGGGCTTTGAGTTTGGTTTAGTTGCTAGTTTCGGACGAGTTTATGATCTCGTACCAGGGCCGGTTTGGTACCTCGTCGTGAGATGTCTAAGACCAGCGTTCCAAGTTGGCGTTTACTGGGTTTAAGGAGTTCATTTAGTGATTCACGCTTTGCATTTTCTACCTATGCGGGGCGTTTAGTGGAAATGAACTCAATAGAACATCGTCTGAGACGTTTCCTGCCAGGATCGCGGAATGTCAGGTTACGCCTTTCGGATGTTAGTCCGGAAATTTGTATAGCGCGCTACATTTTATCCGCTTTGGGATGTAAGGGGAACCATGGTTAAAAAGATCGTCCCGTTGTGATCAGCAACGGACGGTGGCATGCTTGCTAAAAGACGGTTTTATGTGTGCCAGGGGCGATTTTTGAAGTGAGGCATATCCGGCGGCCGGTAACTCATCCCAGCCGCCGGCTTTGGATGAAGAAGATCCGGCGGCTGGCACTTATCCCAGCCGCCGGCTTCGGATGAAGAAGATCCGGTGGCTGGCCCTTATCCCAGCCGCCGGTTCATATTTCAGATGAGTCGTGTGTAGTTTTTCTGAGTCCATTCGTTTTCCGGACCAAGTTTCGGGATGCTAAGTTCCGATGTTTGCCTGGATGATATCCTCGGGAACTTTTCAAGCTATGGATGTGTTATGAGATACTAAGTCCCAGCGTCCATCCTCTTGATTTGCTTCCGAAAATTTGGGAGTATGTATATACGGACCCACTCCCCCTTGAAAATTATAAAATATAAATAGCTGAACTCGTCGGAAGGCGAGCTGCCTACGTACCCTGAATGTAGGGATCAAGCCGGTTCGTAGTTCTATTTTACAACGTCTAGTGGTAATACTTCTTTAGGTGCATTGCGTTCCATGTCCTTGGGACTGGCTTCCCTTCTTTGTTTTCTAGCTCGTATGCTCCTGGACGGACCACCTTTGCTACTTTGTACGGTCCTTCCCATTTCGCGCCTAGTTTCCCTGCATTCGGCTCCGCGGTGTTCTGGAAAACTTTGCGGAGGACGAGGTCTCCTTCCTTGAATTTGCGGTGGCGCACGTTTGAGTTGTAGTATTTGGCCGCTGCTTGTTGATAGTTTTGGATGCGGATGAGGGCTTGATCCCGTCTTTCGTTTATTAGGTCCAGTTCGTCTAACATCATCAGATGATTAAGGCCTTCCTGTCCGGGCAAGAGCCTTCGTCTGACGCCGGGAAAGTCTACTTCTGACGGTATAACGCATTCGGCACCGTAGACCAGTGCGAATGGCGTTTCTCCGGTTGCGCGTCTTGGAGTTGTCCGATGGGACCAGAGCACCCCTTCGAGTTCATCCGCCCATCGCCCTTTCTTCTCGTCAAGACGCTTTTTGAGTCCGTCAACGATGGTCTTGTTGGCTGCTTCGGCCTGGCCATTACCCTGCGGATAGCGTGGCGTTGACTTGCTCAGGCGTATCTTCCACTTTTCGCAAAATCCTTCGAAGCGGGTGGAAATGAATTGAGAACCATTGTCCTGACGATCTCGTAAGGGACTCCGTGCCGGCATATGATGTTTTTCCAGACGAAATGCTCCACTTGGGCGTCCTTGATACTGGCGTAAGAGTCCGCTTCGACCCATTTTGAGAAGTAATCTGTTAGGACAAGTAGGAACCTTTTCTGCTTTGAGTTATGCATTGGCCCCACGATATCCATCGACCACCTCATGAATGGGTACGGCGCAGAAATTGACGAGAGCAGTTCTGCGGGCTGATGGATCACCGGCGCGTGCCTCTGGCATTTCTCGCATTTGAGGGAGAACTTCTCGCAATCTTTTATCATGGTTGGCCAATAGTGTTCATGCCGCTTGATTTTGATTGCGAGAGCTCTTCCTCCGGAGTGATTCCCGCACGACCCACTATGGACTTCTTCCATAATTCGTCTTGCCTCTTCTTTTTCCACGCAGACCATTAATGGTCCGGAGATCCTCCATTTGTAGATGTTGCCGTCGAGGAGAACGAAGCGGGCCGCTTGGGCCTTTAGTTTTCGTGCAGCCCATTTGTCCGCCGGGACTTCCCCGTCCATGATGTATGTTCGTATCGGAGCCATCCACCCGCGATCGCAGCCATATTCTTCCGTTGGACCAGTTGCTAACTCTTCTTCCGGAGGCTCTTCTTCGTCTTCTCCTTCCGGGAGTTGTATAAGGTTGATGACTTGTGGTGGATCGATGCTTGGTTGTTCTATGAATTCGACGGGAATGATTCGACTTTCTCCCAGGGCAGACGTTGATGCTAGGGCCGCCAATGCATCGGCCGGGGCGTTTTCTCCTCGCGGGATTCTTGTGAGTTCGAATTTTTTGAATTGTTTTGCGAGCTCCCGGACAATTTTGAGATATGCTTCCATCCGGTCGTCTTTTGCTTCATAGTCTCCGCTGAATTGATTTGCCACCAGCTGGGAATCGCAAAATGCTTGCAGATTTTGGATTTTGAGTCCGAGGGCGAGTTTCAGTCCAGCGATCAAGGCTTCGTACTCCGCTTCGTTGTTGGAAGCGTTGAAGAGCAACCTGAACGACTGTTCTAAGATTTCCCCAGTTGGTGACGTTAACCGCACCCCGACTCCGAACCTTGCTTTGACGAAGACCCGTCTGCGTGGAGAACCCACGTCGATTTGACGTCGCCTCACTAACGCCTGTGGTCGGGAGCTCAATCAAAAAATCTGCAAGGACCTGTGATTTGGCGCATGTTCTACTTCGGTACTCGATATCGTACTCGTTTAATTCTACCGCCCATTTTGCCAGACGTCCCGATTGACTGGTGTGTTTTGAAGCATCAAGTGTGAGTCCAATATATAGGCCAAGGTGTAGGGGAGTAGGTGAGACGGGGAACGACCGTTCGTAGGAGACGGTCGTTCTGGTGGTCGAACGAAGTAGGTGGGTGTTGGTGAGTCGGGGAACGTCGTTCTCTGGAGAGAACGGTCGTTCTCTTGCTCTTTTGTCGGTTAGAGTAGGTGGGTGTAGGTGAGATGGGGAACGACCGTTCTCTTCAGTTCTCTTCGGTTGGAAGTAGGTCGTTCTCTTTTTTGGAAGAACGGTCATTCTTCAATTCTGTCGGCAGGGTAGTGGAGTGTGAGAGCCGAAACTCACACTGTCAAAACTTATTTAATGGGGGCTCGAAAATTCTATTTATAAAGAACTAAAAGACCGAAAATGCAAAAAAGATGAAAAGGGAGATTTTATTGATATTTTCCGAAAGTACAAGGGAAATTAGCAAAAGCTGAATAGTCTTAAATTGCTAAAACTCCTAATACTCGGATCTGGGATGGTTTTAACCTTTACATGAGCGTACATATATACTGGCAATCCTAGGAGGCTAAGACTTCAGATTTCCGATGTGGGACTTGTCCTTCGCTCCCAGCCGCCGACTTAAGCTTTTTGGGCCCGATTTCCGGCCCGAGAGTCTTCCGTGATCCGTCCGCGCGTTCTGACCCAAATCCGGCCCGCCGATGAATAGTGATCCGTGAATTAATCCGATGAATAGTAATCCGAATCTCGGTTTAAGCTCAATTCGATCTTTCGGTTAACCTTGTCTCGGGGTGAATAGTGTTTTTAACGGTTTTTCCCGCGTGAATAGTGTTCCGAGCGTTTTACGACTTCTGAGATTTGAACCGCCCGTTTTTTGTTTGAACTTCCAGCCGCCGGTTTTGGTGTTGATGGCCAGCCGCCGGTTCCTCTAGCTCGTGTGCTCGGCGACTGATCCACGGACGGCTGGACGTTCGTCACGGTCCTTCGGGGAATGTTTACGGACGTCTTTGGAGTCAGAACATGCAAAGGATGATCGGGTCGGTCCGGGCATGATGGTCGGTCGACTGGACGATGTTCGGGTAATGAGTCTTGTCTTGAGAAACGATCGTGTGCATGTGATGATGATCCAGCGGCCGGCCTTATCCCAGCCGCCGGTTGGTATGTGATGAAGATCCGGCGGCTGGCCTTATCCCAGCCGCCGGCCTTGGATGGAGAAGACCCGGCGGCTGGCAATCATCCCAGCCGCCGGCCAGGACGCATACGGATCCGGCGGCTGGCACTTGTCCCGGCCACCGTCATGGACGTGTGATGATCCGGCGGCTGGCACTTGTCCCGGCCGCCGGTCATGGTCGTGTGAAGATCCGGCGGCTGGCACTTGTCCCGGCCGCCGGTTGATGGACCAAGACGATCCGGCGGCTGGCCTTATCCCGGCCGCCGGTCGTGGATCAATGAAGACCCAGCGGCTGGCCTTATCCCAGCCGCCGCCGTGGGTGTAAAAAGACCCGGCGGCTGGCCTTGTCCCAGCCGCCGGTTGATGTCTTGGACGGATCGTGGGCAGTTTGCCTTAGCTTGTCCGTTCCATGTTCGGGATAAGTTCCATTTGATCACGACCTTGACTTCTCGTTCCGTCAATCTTCGAGGAGGGGATTTCGACCCCAACAGTTAGCCCCCCAGCTCTTCGTTCTCGTAGTCCAGGACGATGAGCTTTAAGCTGAGGTTTTATCGGGATTGATCGAAACGGGAAAATTTCCTTTTCGTATGAAAGACTCGTGGGCGGTCGGCTCGGAATTGGAAAGACTCAATTCCTTTTCGAACTAGGACTCGAACCGTCCGACTATATATATGGACCCTTCCTTCTTCTTTTTCCTCACGAGTTCTTTCTCTTGTCGAGTGCACTTTCTGTTTTTTAAGATAATGGTTAGGCAATCTTTTCGCGAGAGGAGGCAGATGGAGAAGAAGAGTGAGTGAATAAACTCGGGAAGGATTCTAAGGATAAGACGGCGGGCGGTCCTTCAGGATCGGGATTGACGGACGGTAGTCAAGCCGTCCCTCCATCCGAGTGGCCTGCGGATAAGTTGGCGGTATCCACCGTTGTGGTCACTCCTCTGAAGAAGGAAGCTATTCTTGAACGAAGTATCGCGAGGCGTTTGCCCAAGGATAAAGCGGCGGCTGGCGGGATCACCTACGGTCTGAATGATGAAGACAACCGGTTGCGCCAAAAGCAGGCGGATTGCCTTGCTGACCCCGGAGTGAAAAACTCTCCTCCCGAGGCTCGGCGCACAGGTCCTTCGCCAGGGCTTGCTTTTCCTGAGGCTGTTTGTAAAAATCGTCGTCAGTCCGCTAGGAGTTTTTCGGTGATCACGGATGCTAGTTTCAGGTTTCCTTCTTGTGATAGTCTGGATGAGCCTGAGAAGTACGAGGATATGGCCTTGAGCGGGATGAAGGTTTATCCATTCTTGCCTTTTCTCTTTCTTCTCCCCCTCTTTTTTTTTTATATACTGACTCTTCCCTGTTATTATTTCAGTTCATGTCTTCCGTGAACAAGTGTATCAGCACGTATGATGCTTCTGTCCGTGGAATCCGCAAGCGTGCTGAGGAAGCTAGGGAGGATGCTCGGCTGGTGAGGAGGAAACTTAACGAACTTGAAGCGACGTCTTCGCATCGGGTCAAATCGCTCGAGAAAGAGCTTGCTTCGTTACGTGCGGAGAGATCAGTGGCGTTGCAGTTTAAGACCCGTCAAGAGGCCAAGGATGCGCGTCATGCTAAGGAAGTACAGGCTTTGAAGGATCAGATGGCCAGTGTAAAAGCGGCGCGCAATTCGAAGGTGCAACGGGCTTACGCGGATGGCCGCAAGGCTTCCGTTGCCAAATTCCGCGGCTTTTTGGATGCGCTGAAAGAAGACCTTGGATCTTTGTCTGAGGCAAGGAATCAGGACGTAGATTTGGCTCAGATAGAGAGTAATGTTGAACTTGTCGCTTTGCTACAAGGGACTGATCCTCCCACCTTGGACGAGGAGAAGGTGAAATTGTCCACATGGATGAACGAGTTCGATAAATCTGCAGTTCGGTTTGATGATGTGATTGCTCGAATCCGTGGGAAGATCGATTCTCAGTTATGTCCAGCCCACAAGGATGACAATGCTTCAATACCCGAGGGAAGATCCGTTGAAGAGGAGGCTGTTTCTCTCGGGGTGGTTGACCTATCGGGATCGAACGAGTTTGTTCCCGGAATCCCTGATATTGCTATTGCCCAGGCGTTTGTTTCTGATTCTTAACCATGCGGTGGTTTTTCTTTCTTGTTATATTTTTGAGTTTTTGGCTTTATAGCTTTATGCTATGTATGGCCTGATTTTTGGTTTGGACCGATTCTTTTTGTTTTGAGACTTCAATAAAACTAGCTTTCGAGATTTGTCACTTGCCATACGCTGTTTCTTTGTACAAGGATCCTGATTGAATGATCGTGGGCGGCTGGGTTTAGTCCGAGACGAACCCGGCCGCCGTGTATTGATTTGGAGAGGATGCTATATCGATATCGGGCGGCTGGCATGTCCCGGCCGCCGGATTACGTTGACTGATCCTGGGCGGCTGGCATGTCCCGGCCGCCGGATTATGCTAGTTGATCCTGGGCGGCTGGCATGTCTCGGCCGCCGGATTATGTTGATTGATCCCGGGCGGCTGGCATGTCCGAGCCGCCGGGCGGCTGGCGTGTCCGAGTCGCCGGGTTATGCTTTTTTGGAGCGGGCTGCTGGCCGTTTATTTGAAGAGATCGGGCGGCCCGTTTATCCGACTGGATTGGGCGCTCGACCTTCCTTGTATTGGTTTGGTTTTGCTTGCTTAGGTTAGTCGGGTTGATCGGGGCGCTGTTCCGGGCGCTCGGACCTGATTGTTCGGGAGGAGTTTCCCTTGAGTTATTCGACCAGCGGAGTTAGCCGCTGGGCTTTGAGTTTGGTTTAGTTGCTAGTTTCGGACGAGTTTATGATCTCGTACCAGGGCCGGTTTGGTACCTCGTCGTGAGATGTCTAAGACCAGCGTTCCAAGTTGGCGTTTACTGGGTTTAAGGAGTTCATTTAGTGATTCACGCTTTGCATTTTCTACCTATGCGGGGCGTTTAGTGGAAATGAACTCAATAGAACATCGTCTGAGACGTTTCCTGCCAGGATCGCGGAATGTCAGGTTACGCCTTTCGGATGTTAGTCCGGAAATTTGTATAGCGCGCTACGTTTTATCCGCTTTGGGATGTAAGGGGAACCATGGTTAAAAAGATCGTCCCGTTGTGATCAGCAACGGACGGTGGCATGCTTGCTAAAAGACAGGTTTTATGTGTGCCAAGGGGCGATTTTTGAAGTGAGGCATATCCGGCGGCCGGTACTCATCCCAGCCGCCGGCTTTGGATGAAGAAGATCCGGCGGCTGGCACTTATCCCAGCCGCGGCTTCGGATGAAGAAGATCCGGTGGCTGGCCCTTATCCCAGCCGCCGGTTCATATTTCAGATGAGTCGTGTGCAGTTTTTCTGAGTCCATTCGTTTTCCGGACCAAGTTTCGGGATGCTAAGTTCCGATGTTTGCCTGGATGATATCCTCGGGGAACTTTTCAAGCTATGGATGTGTTATGAGATACTAAGTCCCAGCGTCCATCCTCTTGATTTGCTTCCGAAAATTTGGGAGTATGTATACGGACCCACTCCCCCCCCCTTGAAAATTATAAAATATAAATAGCTGAACTCGTCGGAAGGCGAGCTGCCTACGTACCCTGAATGTAGGGATCAAGCCGGTTCGTAGTTCTATTTTACAACGTCTAGTGGTAATACTTCTTTAGGTGCATTGCGTTCCATGTCCTTGGGACTGGCTTCCCTTCTTTGTTTTCTAGCTCGTATGCTCCTGGACGGACCACCTTTGCTACTTTGTACGGTCCTTCCCATTTCGCGCCTAGTTTCCCTGCATTCGGCTCCGCGGTGTTCTGGAAAACTTTGCGGAGGACGAGGTCTCCTTCCTTGAATTTGCGGTGGCGCACGTTTGAGTTGTAGTATTTGGCCGCTGCTTGTTGATAGTTTTGGATGCGGATGAGGGCTTGATCCCGTCTTTCGTTTATTAGGTCCAGTTCGTCTAACATCATCAGATGATTAAGGCCTTCCTGTCCGGGCAAGAGCCTTCGTCTGACGCCGGGAAAGTCTACTTCTGACGGTATAACGCATTCGGCACCGTAGACCAGTGCGAATGGCGTTTCTCCGGTTGCGCGTCTTGGAGTTGTCCGATGGGACCAGAGCACCCCTTCGAGTTCGTCCGCCCATCGCCCTTTCTTCTCGTCAAGACGCTTTTTGAGTCCGTCAACGATAGTCTTGTTGGCTGCTTCGGCCTGGCCATTACCCTGCGGATAGCGTGGCGTTGACTTGCTCAGGCGTATCTTCCACTTTTCGCAAAATCCTTCGAAGCGGGTGGAAATGAATTGAGAACCATTGTCCGTGACGATCTCGTAAGGGACTCCGTGCCGGCATATGATGTTTTTCCAGACGAAATGCTCCACTTGGGCGTCCTTGATACTGGCGTAAGAGTCCGCTTCGACCCATTTTGAGAAGTAATCTGTTAGGACAAGTAGGAACCTTTTCTGCTTTGAGTTATGCATTGGCCCCACGATATCCATCGACCACCTCATGAATGGGTACGGCGCAGAAATTGACGAGAGCAGTTCTGCGGGCTGATGGATCACCGGCGCGTGCCTCTGGCATTTCTCGCATTTGAGGGAGAACTTCTCGCAATCTTTTATCATGGTTGGCCAATAGTGTCCATGCCGCTTGATTTTGATTGCGAGAGCTCTTCCTCCGGAGTGATTTCCGCACGACCCACTATGGACTTCTTCCATAATTCGTCTTGCCTCTTCTTTTTCCACGCAGACCATTAATGGTCCGGAGATCCTCCATTTGTAGATGTTGCCGTCGAGGAGAACGAAGCGGGCCGCTTGGGCCTTTAGTTTTCGTGCAGCCCATTTGTCCGCCGGGACTTCCCCGTCCATGATGTATGTTCGTATCGGAGCCATCCATCCGCGATCGCAGCCATATTCTTCCGTTGGACCAGTTGCTAACTCTTCTTCCGGAGGCTCTTCTTCGTCTTCTCCTTCCGGGAGTTGTATAAGGTTGATGACTTGTGGTGGATCGATGCTTGGTTGTTCTATGAATTCGACGGGAATGATTCGACTTTCTCCCGGGGCAGACGTTGATGCTAGGGCCGCCAATGCATCGGCCGGGGCGTTTTCTCCTCGCGGGATTCTTGTGAGTTCGAATTTTTTGAATTGTTTTGCGAGCTCCCGGACAATTTTGAGATATGCTTCCATCCGGTCGTCTTTTGCTTCATAGTCTCCGCTGAATTGATTTGCCACCAGCTGGGAATCGCAAAATGCTTGCAGATTTTGGATTTTGAGTCCGAGGGCGAGTTTCAGTCCAGCGATCAAGGCTTCGTACTCCGCTTCGTTGTTGGAAGCGTTGAAGAGCAACCTGAACGACTGTTCTAAGATTTCCCCAGTTGGTGACGTTAACCGCACCCCGACTCCCGAACCTTGCTTTGACGAAGACCCGTCTGCGTGGAGAACCCACGTCGAGTTTGACGTCGGCTCACTAACGCCTGTGGTCGGGAGCTCAATCAAAAAATCTGCAAGGACCTGTGATTTGGCGCATGTTCTACTTCGGTACTCGATATCGTACTCGCTTAATTCTACCGCCCATTTTGCCAGACGTCCCGATTGACTGGGACTGTGCAGGATCGTTCTGAGAGGAAAAACCGTGAGTAAAATGATCGTGTGCGACTGGAAATAAGGCCGTAATTTCCGTGCGCACATCACCACTGCCAAGGCCGCCTTCTCCATTAGCGGGTATCGAGTTTCTGCGTCCGCCAAGGTCTGGCTTACATAGAAGACCGGTTTTTGCTCGTTGCGATCTTCTCTGACCAGCACCCCGCTTACCGCCGTTGATGATACCGCCGTATACAGAAAAAGGGGCTCTCCTTCGACCGGCTTTGAAAGTACGGGTGGGCTTGCTAGGTATTTCTTTAGTTCTTGGAACGCCTGTTCACACTTCTCTGTCCACTCAAACTTTTTGTTTCCCCTGAGTGTGTCGTAGAAGGGCAAACATTTGTCCGTCGACCTCGAGATGAACCGATTCAGCGCCGCGACCCGTCCGGTCAGCCTTTGGATTTCTCTCTTGGTTTTTGGCGAAGCCATCTCTATCAGGGCGTTGATTTGCTTCGGGTTGGCTTCTATCCCTCGATGAGTTACCAGATATCCGAGGAATTCGCCGGATGCTACTCCGAATCTGCACTTCGCCGGGTTTAGTTTCATGTTGTGCCGGTTGAGTTGTTCAAAGCATTCCCGCAAGTGTGTGACGTGGTCTTTCTCCTCCAATGACTTGACCAACATATCGTCGATGTAGACTTCCATCGTTCTTCCGAGTTGTTCGGCGAACATCTTGTTGACAAGCCTTTGGTATGTAGCGCCGGCATTCTTTAACCCGAATGGCATCACCTTATAACAGTATGTTCCGCGATCTGTGATGAAGGCAGTCTTGTCTCGATCGTCGGGATTCATCATGATTTGGTTGTATCCGGAGAAAGCGTCCATGAAAGATAGCAGCTGTTCCCTGCCGTCGCTTCGACTAATCGATCGATGTGCGGAAGGGGAAAGCTGTCTTTTGGACACGCTTTATTCAGATCAGTGAAATCGACGCAAACTCGCCATTTTCCATTCTTCTTCTTTACTACCACCGGATTTGCTAACCAGTCGGGATATTTCACTTCCGTGATTGATCCGACTTTGAGCAACTTTCTACTTCATCGTTTACCGCCTGGGCGCGTTCTGGTCCGAGTTTCCGTCTTTTCTGCTTCACCGGTTTGAATGTCGGGTCTACGTTGAGTTCGTGGCTTGTGATGCCGATGTCAATCCCGGGCATATCTTCTGCTGCCCATGCGAATGACCCGGCGTTCTCCTTTAACAAGGTGATTAACTCAGTCTTGATCGGCTCCTCCAAATTTGCTCCGATTTCCGTACACCGCTCTGGATTCTTTTCGTCTATGTTGACCGAAATCACTGGCTCACACGGGGGGTCCTTCTCCGCTTCCCGGGATTCTTCAATTTGTAACTTTTGCTCAAGTTTCGCCAGCTGCCGCTCTTCCTTTCCTTTGTCGGACTTCGGTTCACGGCTGAGATCGGTTACCGGCTTCCTCAATCTGTGCTCCGTCAGGAAACAAGCTCGAGAATCTTTCTGCCGTCCCCAAATCGTTTCCACTCCGGTCGGAGTCGGGAATTTTAGGCACAGGTGGTAAGTTGACGGGATGGCTCTCATTGAGTTCAGCCACGGTGTTCCCACAATCGCGTCGCAGATTCGTGGGCAATCGATCACCGAGAACTTCGTGTCTTTCTCCACTCCTTTTGCTTTCACGGGGAGTTGGATCGTCCCTATTGTCATTGTCGTCTTTCCGGAGAAACCAGTCAACGGTTTCGGATGGGTTATGAGATGCTGTGTCTCAATGTTCATTCTCCGAAGGGTTTCCAGGAATATGACGTTCACCGTTCCTCCAGTGTCCACTAAGACTCTTGGTATCTCGTATCCTCCGATTGAAAGACCGATCACGAGCAGATCGTTATGCGGATGGTTTATTTCAGCGGCTTCTTTCTCTCGAAAAGTCATCGTTAGGCCGCAGCTGCCATCCATCGAACTCCAATCCATTGTTTCTTCGGTCATCGTCTTCGTCTCGTATCCTTTTTGTTCTAAGGGTTAAGAATATTTCTCGTCCCCACAGACGGCGCCAAACTGTGAGAGCCGAAACTCACACTGTCAAAACTTATATTTAATGGGGGCTCGAAAATTCTATTTATAAAGACTAAAGGACCGAAAATGCAAAAAAGATGAAAAGAGAGATTTTATTGATATTTTCCGAAAGTACAAGGAAATTAGCAAAAGCTGAATAGTCTTAAATTGCTAAAACTCCTAATACTCGGATCTGGGATGGTTTTAACCTTCACATGAGCGTACATATATATACTGGCAATCCTAGGAGGCTAAGACTTCAGATTTCCGATGTGGGACCTTGTCCTTCGCTCCCAGCCGCCGACTTAAGCTTTTTGGGCCCGATTTCCGGCCCGAGAGTCTTCCGTGATCCGTCCGCGCGTTCTGACCCAAATCCGGCCCGCCGATGAATAGTGATCCGTGAATAGTACCCGATGAATAGTAATCCGAATCTCGGTTTAAGCTCAATTCGATCTTTCGGTTAACCTTGTCTCGGGATGAATAGTGTTTTTAGGTTTTTCCCGCGTGAATAGTGTTCCGAGCGTTTTACGACTTCTGAGATTTGAACCGCCCGTTTTTTGTTTGAACTTCCAGCCGCCGGTTTCGGTGTTGATGGCCAGCCGCCGGTTCCTCTAGCTCGTGTGCTCGGCGACTGGTCCACGGACGGCTGGACGTTCGTCACGGTCCTTCGGGGAATGTTTACGGACGTCTTTGGAGTCAGAACATGCAAAGGATGATCTTCGGGTCGGTCCGGGCATGATGGTCGGTCGACTGGACGATGTTCGAGTAATGAGTCTTGTCTTGAGAAACGATCGTGTGCATGTGATGATGATCCGGCGGCCGGCCTTATCCCAGCCGCCGGCTGGTATGTGATGAAGATCCGGCGGCTGGCCTTATCCCAGCCGCCGGCCTTGGCTGGAGAAGACCCGGCGGCTGGCAATCATCCCAGCCCCGGCCATGGACGCATAAGGATCCGGCGGCTGGCACTTGTCCCGGCCGCCGGTCATGGACGTGTGATGATCGGCGGCTGGCACTTGTCCCGGACGCCGGTCATGGTCGTGTGAAGATCCGGCGGCTGGCACTTGTCCCGGCGCCGGTTGATGGACCAAGACGATCCGGCGGCTGGCCTTATCCCGGCCGCCGGTCGTGGATCAATGAAGACCCAGCGGCTGGCCTTATCCCAGCCGCCGGCCTGGGTGTAAAAAGACCCGGCGGCTGGCCTTGTCCCAGCCGCCGGTTGATGTCTTGGACGGATCGTGGGCAGTTTGCCTTAGCTTGTCCGTTCCATGTTCGGGATAAGTTCCATTTGATCACGACCTTGACTTCTCGTTCCGTCAATCTTCGAGGAGGGGATTTCGACCCCAACAGGGAGCAAGAACGGTTGTTCTACTCCAAGAACGACCGTTCTCTTCAGTTGGTCCTTTTCTCGTGTTTTTCCACATTAACTCGATTCGAACATGTCCGTAAGCGTCAAACTCCATCGGAACTCCATAAAATCTGTAAAAAGACTTGAAACAATAGAAAAGAATCGAAAAACTAACGAAAGATGCAAATCAAAACTCAAACCGAATACCAAAAACAAATCAAAATATGTTAAAAATACATAATATCATGCATCTTTGTGCCCTATATAAAGAATCCGTTAGAGGAAAGGAAGTTAACCTTGCAGAACATTCTGAGGGTACAACACATCTTGATGTATCTGACTTCGCAAAAATGATTTCGATGAGACCACCATTACTGAAGACTAAAATCCCTATCATGTGACTCTTGAAAACTCCCAAGATTGTGCCATAAATAATCAATGATTATGTATAATTATTGTGCGATGTTTAATTACTGTTGTATAATTATTGTGAAATCTAATCTTCAAGTATTAATGTATAATTATTGTGTGATATTCTTCACTAATAAAATTATCTTATAAACTGTTTTGTTAATCTCAGAGATGAATCACAATACGAATGAAACAACATCCAAGCTGAATACTAGGGATATATTTATACCAGATAGTGGAACAACGCACACTATTCTGAAACATAAAAAATAATTTTCTAATTTAAAACCAACAAAGGCGACTGTTAATACAATCTCAGGTCCTGCAGACTTGATTGAAGTGATTGGTAACAAAAATTTTGCGTTACCTAATGGGACAAGGTTCTCAATCAATAATGCATTATTTTCCTCAAATTCTAAAAGGAATTTGTTGAGTTTTGAAGACATATATCTTCACGGATATGATACTCAGTCTGCAACTGATGATGGACAGAAGTTTATGTATATAACTTCTGATAGATCTGGCCGGACGCATATATTGGAAAAATTTCCAAAACTCCCTTCTTGTTTGCATCAGACTTATATAGATACAATCGAATCAAATCTTTCGATCAAAAGGAATCCTGAAGATTTCACATTATGGCATGATCGCCTCGGCCACCCAGGCACCACAATAATGCGTAAAATCATAGAAATCTCACATGGTCATTCACTGAAAATCCAGGAGATTTATCAGGGAAATAAAATGACATGTGCTGCATGTTCTCTTGGAAAAGTGATCATAAGGCCATCGCCTACAAAAATTGATAAAGAATCACCAAAATACCTTGAACGAATTCAAGGTGATATTTGTGGACCAATACATCCATCATGTTGACCATTTCAATACTTTATGGTATTAATTGATGCTTCCAGTAGATGGTCACACGTTTGTCTGTTATCATCTCGAAATGTGGCATTTGCAAGATTTCTGACTCAGATAATCAAACTGCGAGCTCAGTTTCCTGATTATACCATTAAAAGAGTTAGATTAGACAACGCTGGTGAATTCACATCTCAAGCATTCAATGATTATTGTATGGTAACATGAATTGAAGTTGAACATTCTGTAGCTCATGTTCACACTCAAAATGGTTTGTCTGAATCATTAATTAAGCGTCTGCAATTAATTGCAAGACCTTTGATCATGAGATCAAAACTTCCAACCTACGTATGGGGACATGCTATTTTGCATGCAGAAGCACTGATTTGGATAAGGCCAAGCGCATACCACACGTATTCCCCGATCCAATTGGCATTTGGTCGAGAACCAAATATCTCACATCTAAAATTTTTTGGTTGTGCGGTGTATGTGCCTATAGCACCACCACAACCTACAAAGATGGGACCACAAAGAAGGTTAGGAATATTATTGGTTGTTATTCTCCATCAATAATACAATACCTGGAACCACAGACTGGTGACGTCTTCACGGCACGTTTTGCAGATTGTCATTTTGATGAGAAAATATTCCCAACTCTAGGGGGAGAAAATAAATTAGTAGACAAGGAAATCAAGTGGAGTGTACCATCATTGCTACACCTTGATCCTCCTACTAAAGAGTCAGAACTAGAAGTTCGACGAATTATACATTTGCAAAGTATAGCAAATCAGCTTCCCAATGCATTTGTAGACACCAAGACGGTAACAAAATCTCATATACCCACTGCAAATGCTCCTGCTCGTGTTGAAATACCACAAGAACATGGAAGAGCAGACAATACACGTGAGTCTAGAACACGCCTGAAGCGTGGCAGACCAGTCGGTTCCAAAAATAAGAATCCTAAGAAACAAAAGGAAGCTGAAGTGCATGAAAACCCCAAAGTATCAGAAAGTACTTTGGAGGAAGTAAATCACGAGACTCAAGATGATGTAGAACATCAAGAGCCAGAAGAAAATCATGAGATTTCTATCAATTACATCCATTACAGAAAAATATATGGAAAAGAAAAGAAATAGAAGATCTCGATGATGTTTTCTCATACCTCGTATCAAAAGAAATAAATGAAGAAAACGAGGATCCATAGCCAAAATCTGTGTATGAATGTCAAAAGAGACATGACTGGAAAAAATGGAAAGATGCTATACAAGCTGAACTGGATTCACTTAATAAACGAGAAGTATTTGGATCTATTATGCTCACACCTGCAGATGTGAGACCAGTTGGATACAAATGGGTTTTCGTTCGGACAAGAAATGAGAAAAATGAGATTATGAGATATAAAGCTCGTCTTGTGGCTCAAGGGTTTTCTCAAAGACCTGGAATAGATAATGAAGAAACATATTCTCCTATTATGGATGCAATATCGTTTAGATTCCTGATGAGTCTAGTGGCTGATGAAAATCTAGAGATGCGACTTATGGATGTCGTTACAGCATATTTATATGGGTCATTGGATACTGATATCTACATGAGAGTTCCCGATGGATTTAAGATGCCAGAAGCATTAAAATCTAAACCAAAAAAGTTATGTGCAATCAAATTGCAAAGATCATTATATGGGTTAAAACAATCTGGACGTATGTGGTATAATCGTCTCAGCGAGCATTTAACAAAAGAAAGATATGTAAATGATCCTATATGCCCATGTGTTTTATCAAGAAAACAACATCTGGATTCGTGATAATCGCAGTATATGTTGATGATCTAAACATTATTGGAACTCATGAAGAAATCCAAAAAGCATCAAATTATTTGAAAGGAGGATTTGAGATGAAAGATCCTGGGCAGACAAAGTATTGTCTTGGCCTTCAAATTGAGCATTCCGAAAAGGCTATATTTGTGCACCAATCTACCTATACCAAAAGAGTGTTAAAAAGATTTAACATGGATAAGGCAACTTCACTCAGTACTCCCATGGTCGTTAGGTTGCTCAATATTGAAAATGATCCATTACGACCACATGAGGAAAACGAAGAGATACTTGCTCCTGAAGTACCATATCTAAGTGCAATCGGAGCTCTGATGTACTTTGCAAATTGCACACAGCCTGATATATCATTTGCTGTTAATCTTTTGCCAAGATTCAGTTCGTACCCTACGCGAAGATATTGGAATGGAATTAAGCATGTTTTTCGTTACCTTCAAGGGACTACTAACTTAGGATTTTTTTATCCTAAAAATTCAAAAGGTAAAATGGTCGGTTTTGCAGATGCAGGATATTTATCGGATCCACACAAAGCCCGATCACAAACGGGATACGTTTTCATGATCGGAGGCACTGCTATATCTTGGCGTTCTCAGAAGCAGACACTGGTGGCTACTTCCTCGAATCATGCCGAACTTATTGCACTCCATGAAGCAAGTAGAGAATGTGTCTCACTGAAATCAATAAGCCGACACATCCGGTTAAGTAGTGGGATTCTCGGAGATACGGAGCCAACAATCTTGTATGAAGATAATGCTACGTGTGTTGCTCAAACGAAGGAAGGATATATCAAAAGTGATAAGACGAAACATATACCTCCAAAGTTGTTCTTGTACATCCAAGAACTCGAGAAGAATAAAGAGATTGAAGTAAGATATGTCTGATCATGCGACAACGCAGCAGATCTTTTCACAAAATCATTACCCACCACTATGTTCAAGAAGCATGTACATAGTATTGGAATGCGCCATCAACAAGATATCTAAGACAACCTTAATCAAGGGGGAGCTTACGCAGTTGTACTCTTTTTACCTTACTATGGTTTTTCCCATTGGGTTTTCCTAGAAAGGTTTTTAACGAGGCAACAAAGGTGTTGAGCAGAATATGAATGTGACATTGGTCTCCAAGGGGAGTGTTATGAAAAGTCAATTATAGCAGGGAGAAAACGTCTAGACAAAGAAAAAAATTATCATGTGGAGCCCACTATCACTATTCATGCACAGTAATTCGCTTTTTATCTTCTATATAAACGAACGTTTCGTTCGTTCATAAACACTCCTTTTCACAAACTTCTTAATACAAACTTATTCTCTCTCTCGCTTCTCCTTTTATTTCTCGGTGTTCTAAAACTCTGCAGGTATAAAATTTCTCTTTTTTATTATTATAACTGAAAAAAATTTAGAGGTGTTTCATTTAGTTGAATAGCTAAATTGGAATTGCACACATACAAAGTACCATGCAGCCGAAAATACCTAACATGTAAAGAAAAAGTACAAAAATACTTAAATATGTAAATCACTCTTTTTTATTAAAGTATTATATAACGAAATTGGTCAACTTTATCATTACACCCAAGATATTCTTATCGTGACACAGTGTGAGACGATCAGGCGGATCGCATCAAAACATACGAGGACGAAGTTCGTTCGTCATCGTTATCCCCAAAACATAAAATGACGGCCAAACCCGTCACTGCCACGTGTCAAACCGATCTCCTATGTCTTCTTGGCTTCGCTTGTTCGTTCGATTTATCACCAGTCGCGTCTTTATCTCATCATCTTCCTCGAAACGTGCAACACACAAAATAGGGTTTAAAAGATTGCACATTTCAATCTCTTCTCTCTTTCTCTAAAACATCTGTCTAAAAAGGCATTTTGCTGGCGTAGAAGTTTGAGGAACAAAGATGGATCACGAAGCAGATGCGTACCGTACAGATTTGATGACCATCACGAGATTCGTGCTGAATGAGCAATCAAAGTACCCAGAATCTCGTGGGGATTTCACGATTCTGCTCAGCAACATCGTTTTGGGATGCAAATTCGTCTGCAGTGCTGTCAATAAGGTGAAAGTTCAACGCTTTTTGAAATTTCGTCAAAAGAAAAAATGTCGCTTTCGATTTTGGTTTTGAGCTTTTAATTCTGTTGATGATCTGGAATCCTCTTTAGATGTCATCTTTTTGGTGTTTAGGCTGGCCCATCGAGTCAAAATTGTAACTTTTTTTGTGTGCAGGCTGGTTTGGCTAAGCTAATTGGACTTGCAGGGGAGACAAACATCCAGGCAAGTTTGTGTATTTTGTCCAATTTTTACAGCTTTTTTGTTGTTCTCTTTCTTTTGTGTCTGAAATTTACCATTTTTCTGTTTGTGTGTAATAGGGTGAAGAGCAAAAGAAACTCGATGTGCTCTCTAACGATGTCTTTGTCAAAGCTTTGGTTAGCAGTGGCAGAACTGTAAGTAAAAACTGAGGACTTGAGAAGAGTCAGACATCTTTGATTTCTTGTTTCTGTCTTACAATTTTTTGTGGGAAATTGAATTGTGGCAGTCTGTTCTTGTTTCTGAAGAAGATGAGGAAGCGACGTTTGTGGAACCATCCAAGCGTGGAAAGTAAGTTTTGTTGATGAAAATGTAATTGTTGTATTTGTAATTGTCATTAACATTGTCAAGTCTTTTTGATACATCAATAGGTACTGTGTTGTTTTTGATCCACTTGATGGATCCTCAAACATCGACTGTGGTGTCTCCATTGGAACAGTATGTTTCTCTCACGAAAGTTTTGTTTGAGGGATCCAGAGAGTGTATGTATATGATGTGAAAGTTTGTCTTTTTTCATTTCGCTTTTTTGTGTAGATCTTTGGAATTTACACAATGAACCACACTGATGAGCCAACTACTGAAGATGTCCTGAAGCCTGGGAATGAAATGGTTGCAGCGGGTTATTGTATGTACGGAAGCTCCTGCATGGTACTGAAAAATCATGTTCACTAAGGCAACTTTAGTAGCTATCAGTCTGATTAGTTTATTTCTAATTTTATTTGATTTGGCTCTCTCAGCTTGTATTGAGCACTGGAACGGGTGTTCATGGATTTACCCTGGACCCGTCTCTAGGAGAGTTCATATTAACTCACCCGGACATTAAGGTAATGAGAACCAATAAAAAAAAAATCTTTCTCTCTATCTTTCTTGTTTGTTATGAATTTCTCAAGATTCGTTAGTTCTTCTTGTGAACAGATTCCGACAAAGGGAAACATCTATTCAGTGAATGAAGGTAATGCTCGGAACTGGGATGGTCCAACCACAAAGTATGTAGAGAAATGCAAGTATCCTAAAGATGGTTCTCCTGCAAAGTCTCTGAGATATGTCGGAAGGTATTGTAGGGAACCTTCTCTGTTTCAAAGCTAGGATATAG
>VHIU01000092.1:0-37487 GCA_010577795.1 Isatis tinctoria | reverse complement strand
TCTTGTAAGCATCATCAGGGAATATGTGCTTTTCACAATGATGAAATATATCAATCATTCTTACAATCTATATTTAGTTTGTTTGGAACATCTCTAGCAATCTTCGATTCATTGTCCCTAACAAGAAACAAAAATTCACCGTGTGATATCATGTAGTCATGTGAACATGATATTTAACATATACATTAGGAGATACCCTGTAGTTGCAATCTTTATTCAGTAAAATGAATGTTGGGGAAAACACGAAAACACGCGAATGCGCAGCGGAATAAAGTTTCCCCGCACTTGTATGAGCCTGTGAGGAAAAGACTTGAACTATGGCACAAATGATCTAAGCAAGAAACTAAATGACACACAATCTTTTTACGTGGAAAACCTCCTCGATGTGAGAAGGAAAAACCACGGGACCGTAGTCCACTCAAAATCCACTATATCAAATGTTTGAGTGTTACAACCACGTCCTCCCTGTTCCTACAGAACAGATTCAGAGACTAAGGCTCAAAGAGAGCAATCTCCAACACCAAGAGAACTCAACAAGAGAGCAATACAAGCTTACAAAACTAACAGATACAAACGACCTCAGCTCACTAGGATTCCAGCAACCAGAGAACAATCCCACCGTACAATCCAAGATGAACAAGTCAACAACACCTCTGCCAAATTTCAGCTCAATCAGAGAAGAACTCACCGTTGGATTTCCAAACACTCAAGACTGCAACTGCTGAAGAACTGTAGCGACCAGCTTCACTAAAACCCCGATTCACGAGAAACCAACCGTTGAAACGACAATCCCACCGTTGAATCTCAAACCCACTGAGTCACGAAGCTTCCCACAAAATATCAGCCAGATCAGACTACTTTCGAGCCCTCGAACACAGCCCTGAAGAAACCAGACGAAAACCCTTTCTTCTCTCTTCTTTCCTCTCTTCTTCTTTCTCTCTCTCTTTTCTTTTTGTGTGTTATGTGTGTGGCTCTCTCATAAAAAACAGGTCACAAGGCTTATATAGGTCTTAGGAAAAGAACCTAATAAACCCTTATAAAAACCTTCAACACAAGACTTGAGAATTCTTCACAAGACTTCAGTTTCTACACAAGACTTCAGAATCAACACAAGACTTCTGATTTTCACACAAGACTTCTGATTTGGTTTCATCTCAACCAAACCCATGGTTTCCTCACACTAGGAGGAACACCAACAAACTCCCCCTCCGACTAGTTGGAGGAAACAGCCATCCCGGCTATCTCACGGCAAACCTCAAGCTTTTCCCTCGGCAATGACTTCGTCATCATATCAGCTCCATTATCATTCGTATGAACTTTTTCAAGTCCCACTTCCTTAGAAGCAATCACATCACGTATCCAATGATACCTCCTATCAATGTGCTTCGAACGCGAATGAAATGTCGAGTTCTTTCCGAGACATATTGCGCTTTGACTGTCACAAAGCAACACATACTTATCCTGCTTGAAACCGATATCCTCGCAGAAGTTCTTTGTCCACAACAACTCCTTAAGAGCTTCAGTTGCAGCTATGAACTCAGCTTCAGTGGTAGAAAGTGCAACACACTTTTGCAACCTTGACTGCCATGAAACAGCTCCGCCCGCAAACGTTATCAAATAACCCGAAGTAGATTTCCTGGAGTCAACATCTCCAGACATGTCAGCATCAGTATAGCTAACAATCAATGGTCATTACCTCCAAAGGTAAGCTTCAAACCAGAAGTTCCTCGAAGATATCTCAAAATCCACTTCACAGCATTCCAATGTTCTCTTCCAGGATTGGAATTGAACCGGCTTACTACACCAACGGCGAAAGCTAAATCCGGTCTTGTACAGACCATGGCATACATCAAACTACCCACTGCAGAAGCATATGGAACTCTTGCCATATCTTCCTTCTCTGCATATGTCTTTGGACTCTGTTTACTGCTCAATCTAATGTGTGAAGCAAGAGGAGTGCTCACCACTTTAGATTTGTCCATGTGAAACCTTTTAAGTACTTTCTCAATGTACTTTTCCTGAGACAAGTGAATCAATCTCTCAGCTCTGTCTCTCTCAATTCTTATACCAAGAATCTGTTTCACTGGACCCAAGTCTTTCATGGCAAACGACTTGCTGAGCTGCTTCTTCAGCTCCTCAATTCTGCTCATGTCCTTGCCTACAATCAACATGTCATCAACATATAACAACAAGATGATAAAATCATCATCACCAAACACCTGAATAAATACACAATGGTCATCAGTAGTCCTTATAACCATGCTCCTCCATAACAGACTTAAACTTCATGTACCACTGCCTAGGTGCTTGCTTCAATCCATAAGGCTTTTCTTCAGGCGACAAACTAAATCCTCTTCACCTTTTTCACAAAGCCTTCGGTTGTACCATGTAAATCTCTTCCTCCAAATCTCCATGAAGGAAAGCAGTTTTTACATCCATTTGCTCAACCTCTAGATCAAGACTTGCTGCCAGTCCAAGTACAATCCGAATGGACTGCATCTTCACAACAGGAGAAAAGATTTCATCATAATCAATCCCCTTCTTTTGGCTGTATCCTTTCACAACCAATCTAGCCTTGTATCGGGGTTGCAAACTGGTATCTTCATGCTTAATTCTGAACACCCACTTATTAAGCAATGCCTTCTTCCCTTAGGCAACTTCACCAACTCAAATGTGGATTCTCTTCAAAAGAATCCATCTCATCACCAGCAGCACCAAGCCACTTATCTTTGTGTTCACATTCCATAGCTTCATCAAAGCTTTCAGGCTCTCCCCCATCAGTAAGTAACACATACTCACTAGGATCATACCTTGTCGACGGTTTTAGACCTCTCTCGGATCTTCTAACAATAGGAGGGTTCTCAGTAGTTGGTGTCTCACCATGATCGTCACCATGATCACCAATACCATCTTCATGTGCGGGAATCTGCACCGGGTGTATCTTCTTGAACCTCATCCTCGACCTGACCGTGGACAGATGTAGAAGGACTAGCCTCTAAATCGATCAAACTCTCATTACTCTGAGTTGGTTTTCCGGACTTGTCAATGTCCTTAATTGTTTGATCTTCCATGAACACAACATCTCTGCTCCTTACAAGCTTCTCTCAACGGGATCATAAAATCTGTATCCAAACTCATCCTGACCATAACCAATGAACACACACTGTCGCGACTTCATCTCAAGCTTCGATCTCTCATCCTTAGGTATATGAACAAATGCCTTACACCCAAAGACCCTCAAATGACCATAAGAAACATCCTTACCGGTCCAAACTCTCTCTGGAACATCACCCTCCAATGGAGCACTTGGTGACAAATTCAGCACATGAACAACTGTGCTCAAAGCCTCACCCCAGAAAGTCATCGATAAGCCTGATTGTGAAATCAAACATATCATCCTCTCGACAATAGTCCTGTTCATCCTCTCAGCCAACTCATTCAACTGTGGAGTCTTAGGTGGCGTGAACTGATGCCTAATACCATGCTCTTTGCAATAAGCATCAAATGGTCCAGAATACTCACCACCATTATCACTGCGGATACACTTCAACTTCTTTCCCGTTTGTCTCTCAACCAATGCCACAAAATGCTTGAAATATCCCAGAACCTGATCTTTAGTCTTCATAGTGAAAACCCATGACTTCCTAGAATGGTCATCAATGAATGTGACAAAATATGATGCACCACCAAGAGATTTTGTCTTCATTGGACCACACACATCTGAATGCACCAAATCAAGTACCTCAGATTTTCTAGAAGGTGCAGAAGACTTGAAAGAAACTCTGTGTTGTTTTCCATGCAAACAATGTGCACACTTCGGCAAGTGCAAACCGGAGATTCCCGGAATGACCTCCTTCTTTGACAACACAGACATACCCTTCTCACTCATGTGACCGAGTCTCTTATGCCATAGCTCCATGGCATCAACATTCTCCACTGCATTAACAGCATCTTTGGAGACCTTAGCCTGCATCAAATAGAAAGATGAAAGCTTCTCACCTCGAGCCACAACCAGAGAACCACGTGAAAGCTTCCATTTACCACCACCGTGTAAACTATAGAAACCCTCATCATCAAGTCTTCCTGTAGATATCAAATTCATCCTCAAGTCTGGAACATGCTTAACATCCTTAAGCATCAACCTAGTCCCAAGACTAGTCTCCAAGCAAATATCACCAATGCCAACAACCTGAGCCAAACCATCATTACCCATCTTTACAGAACCATACTTACCTAGAGTGTAGGTAGAGAACAAATCCCGCTGTGATGTAGCATGAGTAGTAGCTCCACTGTCAATCACCCAACTGGTGTCTTGGCATACATTAATGGCATTATCCTCAAGAAGAATGAGAAACTCATCTTGGGTGACTGTCACCCGATCTACTTCTTCTTGCTTTCCTTGCTGCTTGTCTTTCTTCAACTTCCAGCAATCTTTCTTCATGTGCCCTTTCTTATGACAGAAGTAGCACTCCATATTAGCATATTATTAGACTTGCTCCTGCTCCTGCCTTTGTCCTTCTTGGACTCTCTATGTGAACTTCTCCCCCTTGACTCAGTAACCAGAACATCTGAACGTGAGGAACTAGCATTTGACTGCCTTCTTGTCTCCTCATTCAACACACTGTTCTTCACTGAATCCATCGAAATGACACCTTCCGACGCGGAGTTACAAAGAGCATTATGAATACCTCCCAAGAATCTGGTAATGTACCAAGAAGCCACAAACCGTGAATCTCATCAAAAACCTGATGCCCATATCAGACAACTTGTTGAGCAATCCCTGAAACGCATTCAAGTGATCTGTCATCGGAGTTCCATCCTGATACCTCAGCTCAATCAACTTCTTGATCATAAGCATCTTGTTATTCCCGGTCTTTCGAGCATATAACTGCTCCAGCTTCAACCACAAAGAACGAGCATTAACCTCATTTTCAATATGATGCAACACATTATCATCTATCCACTGCCTTATCAAACCACACACTCGGCGATGCAGCAACTTCCATTCATCCTCAGTCTTATTATCAGGTTTCTCCTCCTGAAATACTGGTAGATGAAATTCTTTAACAAAGAGCAGATCCTCCATCTTGCCCTTCCATAGATGATAATTGTTGTTACCATTCAAGCTTATCATTCTGCCCATATTCTCCATCTTTTCCATCGCTCACACAAGCAAACCAATAACTCAAAGTTATCCAAATCCAAAGCTCACAAAACCTTAAGCTCTGATACCACTCTGTTGGGGAAAACACGAAAACACGCGAATGCGCAGCGGAATAAAGTTTCCCCGCACTTGTATGAGCCTGTGAGGAAAAGACTTGAACTATGGCACAAATGATCTAAGCAAGAAACTAAATGACACACAATCTTTTTACGTGGAAAACCTCCTCGATGTGAGAAGGAAAAACCACGGGACCGTAGTCCACTCAAAATCCACTATATCAAATGTTTGAGTGTTACAACCACGTCCTCCCTGTTCCTACAGAACAGATTCAGAGACTAAGGCTCAAAGAGAGCAATCTCCAACACCAAGAGAACTCAACAAGAGAGCAATACAAGCTTACAAAACTAACAGATACAAACGACCTCAGCTCACTAGGATTCCAGCAACCAGAGAACAATCCCACCGTACAAATCCAAGATGAACAAGTCAACAACACCTCTGCCAAATTTCAGCTCAATCAGAGAAGAACTCACCGTTGGATTTCCCAAACACTCAAGACTGCAACTGCTGAAGAACTGTAGCGACCAGCTTCACTAAAACCCCGATTCACGAGAAACCAACCGTTGAAACGACAATCCCACCGGTGAATCTCAAACCCACTGAGTCACGAAGCTTCCCACAAAATATCAGCCAGATCAGACTACTTTCGAGCCCTCGAACACAGCCCTGAAGAAACCAGACGAAAACCCTTTCTTCTCTCTTCTTTCCTCTCTTCTTCTTTCTCTCTCTCTTTTCTTTTTGTGTGTTATGTGTGTGGCTCTCTCATAAAAAACAGGTCACAAGGCTTATATAGGTCTTAGGAAAAGAACCTAATAAACCCTTATAAAAACCTTCAACACAAGACTTGAGAATTCTTCACAAGACTTCAGTTTCTATACAAGACTTCAGAATCAACACAAGACTTCTGATTTTCACACAAGACTTCTGATTTGGTTTCATCTCAACCAAACCCATGGTTTCCTCACACTAGGAGGAACACCAACAATGAAAACATGATGAGGTTGTGAATAAAGTAACACACACGAACCTATCATATTCACAAAGAAATCGGATTAAGAAAGCAAAAATTTTCCAAAATAACTTGAAAGAAGGAAAACAAATCAGTTCAGAGCTTTGCTCCATTTTCGCCTCTCCTCCTCCGTTTTATGAGCACAAGTTTCACTGAAAGCTATCCCAAAATCTTCGGTCTGTCTCCGTACATAGGATCTGTTTACTCCATAAGAGACTGTCCTCACTATCTTCCCAATATCTACCTTGCACTTGAAAATCTCTACCAACTCATCCAAACACCAGCTCAATTTGTTATTGATGTGAAAATGTATTGAACCATTTTCACAGGAATGTGCCAAAAAAATGTCACTTCAAATCGAAAGGGAACGAAAAGTAGCCAGTGGATATAAGACAATATGCAAAAGTGTAAAACTTTAGAGTTTGAGGAGAGTTCTCAAATGCAGTAGCAGAGGAACGGCGAGAACAAAGAGAAGCAAAACTGATAACTCACTTTCATCCGCCATAGCAGGAGACCGGAACTGCAAAAACGGAAGAACGGAGATGCCCATTATAACAAAAGCTCTTCTCTTAACGGAAGCAGTGTTGTCGTTTGCATCTTGGCGGCGTAGAGAAGACGATAGTGGTCAGCGACGCTTGAACTTGGCGACATTGCTGGAGCAAAGAACCACGAACTGCGACGTAGAAGAAGAAGAAGAAGAAGAAGAAGGAGACCGGAGGAAACGAGAAAAATGAAGAGGAGGAGACAGGGCGAAGATGCAGAGGGTTTATCGAACAAAATAGATTCGGGGTCTTTTTTCAAGAGATTGGGTATTTAAAATGGTATGCAGGTTGGGTTGGGTTATTAAATCGGTTTATTATCTAGGTTTATTGGTTCGATCTATGGTTTATATCATAAACCATTTAAATCGACATTAGGGTGTTTTGAGCTTTTCAACTTTCAATTCCGGGGGAGATAGAACTTTAACTTTCAGATTGGAAACATTAATTCAGTGGCATAAACCATAAATAATAGTATTTTTCAACCATCTATATTAATGTATTTTTCAATTAAAATATAGAAAATTGAGTTTAATAAAAACAAACAAATGGTTATTGTGAACTTTTTAAAAAAAATTAGTTTTAAAAAGCCTAGAACCCCCAAAACATCCCGAAAAATCATGTTAGTGTAGACGGGCTTTAGAATATATATCCAAAACAAATTTGAGAAGTACTGCACTAAAAAAATCTATGGGCTTTACGGATTTTGGGCCGGGCTGGACAACCCCAATTTATAGAACTTTAAACTTTCAAAGTTGTTAAGGATCAGACAACACAGATTTTATTCTGTTTTGTTTCTCATTCCGTCTTTTTTTTGTTCGTCACTCAACGTATTTGCTTTGATGACGATGTATCTTTTTTTTTGTATCTATTGGATTATATTAAAATTGAAGATCAAACTTTTACAAGGATATTTGAGATTTTCCAGACCTTACACACCGGTAAAAGAACCGTAGACCCAACATAAACGATAAACGATCTAAACATGGATCAATAAATAGGAAAAGAGTAGTCTAAAGCAGAAGGAAATGAAAGATGAAGATCTCATAACCTCATCGGAAGAGCCACAAGATCATAACCGCGATAACATCAAAACATGTCTTTGAACCAGAATAGTCCAAACCCGCGAACCATAGCAAAGCATTAGAACAGCACAAGAACTCAAAACCAAGAGGAAGAAAATGAACCAGCCACCAAAACTGCTGCAAAGAAACTCAGACCAACTGCAACTCAAGCCTGTAACTATGCTGCCCAAACTCCATAACGATGCAACAACACCACTTTGAAAAAAGCACAACCACTAAAATTCCAGAGACTAACATAGCTTAAGTTTTACCAACGAACCATTAAACCAACAACACCACAAGCTCCTTCCTCACATAAGGAATCGTAAGGAAAAGCAACAAAACTCACTTCGCACATATGGAATCATGCGAAGGAGAAACAAAGCTCGATAGTTTTACGGGAAACCAACGTCCTAAAATTTTAAGGGAAACTAAAGCCAGCAGGACCTAATCCTCCAAAACCAAGGGAAAGAGAGGAAAAACTTGGAAACAAAAGCAGAATCTCTAAACCGAAAGAAGTTCTAAAGCCGGCACACATGACTAATCACATACGATTCCGTAGCCCTAGAAACTACCCAGCCTAAACCAACTACAACAAAAACTAACAAACCCCATATCAACACGCTCGCAGAAACCAAACTAACCATTAAACCAAAACCCAGAGCCAAGACAAGCCAGAGGCTTACGATGGCTAATGATGAAACCACCAAAATTGACTCAAGATCCACCATAAACCACGAAACCTAACCTTCAACCGCAGCAAACGAGCGACCAAATCGAAAGAAAGCGACTAAAGAACAAAGCCTCCGCCAAGGATGATTTGAAGCAACGAACCGAAGCACAAGAAGAGGATCCGAGTAGTCAAGCTCCAAACTCGAGACGAGCCGCCGTGAACGCAACCGGAGCTAACTCCTTCACCTCCATAGCTGAACTCTTCTTCCCAACACTGAGCTTGATGAAAACGGAAGATCAGAGACCGGAAGGACGAAGAGACAGAGGGAATCCCTCTCACGGCGGCGGTGAGAAGCACCGCACACCGAAGAGGTAGATCGGATCAAAGCAAAGCTTGACGGAGAAGACAAAGGGGAAGAGAGAGAAACCGCGTTTTTTGATGTGACTCAACTCGATTTGCTTTGATGTATCTAACTATACTATTAAAACAGGAAACAATTCTAAAAGAAACTTTTTTTACCGTGTTATATTAAGATTTATGCCATTATAATTTAATGAAAGTTTAAGATTTCAATAAAGTTAATAGTGTCAAATAAGTTTCTAACTAATTAATTCAATATATTTTTCAATATCTCATTTATGTTAAATATTCAAATCAGTTTCGAACTAATTAATTCATAATATCTGTGAATATCTCTTTTATCTTAAATATAAATGGATGTTTCCTTTTAAATTATAACAAAGTCTCATATAAATCTTTTTAATCTATTTCAATCTTTTTAGTTATTAACAATTTTGTAATTATTATTATAAACTATTATAAATTAATTTTAATTAAGTTTTGATCTATAAAACAAAATAAATAAAAATCTTATGATATATATTAATTACTACATGTATAATATAGTCGGTCATATATAGTTAAATAAATTAATACACTAATTATCACATGTATCCATATAATCTAAAAATAATGGGTCATACTTTTAATTTTAAATTTTTAAATTTGATTTAAGTAAAATTATTTGACAAAAAAAAATAATTAAGTTTTTTACGGGTTTCTTCATCAAATTATCCAAATTTAATTATTTGATCTAGATAGATTAATTGACGGGTTAGCCTACTTTAATTTTTATTAATGTAAAATTATATTCTTCAAACTAAAATGGTTCTTTATAAAAAAATTAATGGTATAACTGTAATATATAATCTTTTAAAATTGTAAATATGGATATATATAAATCGATAAGTATTCTCTAAAATCATACTATATATTTATTAACAAAATTACATAGTATTTTCATCTATTTCAAAATAAAATTATTAACATATCTCAGATTCTAAATTTTACAAATACACATTTCATACAAAACGAACTAAAAATATCATATGTTCTTATAACATCTTAAAACTATATATTATATTTATGCAAAAACTAAAACTGTGAATATACTTTAAACTTCTAAATTTATAAATATAATATTAAAAAGAAATCTGAATATCTTTTAAAAAATCCAGTCCTTAGGACGGCCGGATTCTAGTTACTCAATTATTGTAAACGAAAACCAAACAGTTTTATTAGATAATATAAACTGTTATTTATAGGTTTACATAACACATAATGACTAAGGTCTAAGGGACACATCTTTAAAAGACAACCCAACGTGGAGACACATACACACACGTGTAACTGATTTATAGTTACCAATTTTATTCCTATCTCTCTGGTGTGTGATACGAATAGTTTCAACATAAATCAATTACATAACTATATAATAGGGAAAATAGCATAAAAAAACCATCAAAGTGGCAATCACTTACGCTTTAAACCTTCAAAGTTTTTCACTAACAGTTTTAACCTTCAAACTATAAAAGTTATTATTAAAAACCTTGAATTTGGCATTTTAATTTGCGCCGCCATCTAAGTTAACGGAACTGTTAACTAAACAGTAACTTCCATTAAAATTTTTTTTTTAAATTAAAAAAAATCTTAAAAATTAGAAAAAACCTAAACATTCAAAAAAAATCATAAAAAATCATAAAAATTCAGAAAAATTAAAAAAAAACTAAATTCAAAAATAAAAAGTAAAAAATTTCAAAAATTAAGAAAAATTCAAAAAAATCAGAAAAATTCAAAAAAATCTAAAAATATAAAACTTTTTGAAAATAATAAAAAAAATTAAAGTTCAAAATAATTATTAAAATATTAAAAGTTACAATTAATACTTGAAATATTGTTTTCTTTAGAAAAACTAAAACAAATATCGAAAAAATCCAAACAAAACTTGGAAAAAATAATTTATTTATTTTTAAATATTTTATATAACTAAAAATGATTGTTAAGATTATTTAATATTTATATAAATTAGTGAATTCAAGATAAAATACACAAATAATTTTATATCATACTATATATTTTTGAAAATTTTCTTTCTCAAAACACTAAAAGAGAATGGGGTGATGCTAAACTATGGTACTAAACAAACATACAATATCGTACAAACATACTATATGTTTTTTTGAGAAAGAATGGGGTGATGCTAAACTATGATACCAAACAAACATACGATATCATACAAACATACTATATGTTTGAATTTTCAAATTTCTGGATATTTTTCTGAGTTTTTTGAATTTTTCTGAATTTGTTTGATTTTTTCTGAATTTTTCTGATTATTTTGAATTTTTTTAAGTTTTTAATTTTTTTAATTTTTTTAATTTTTTTAATTTTTTTAATTTTTTTTGTTTTTATGAATTTATTTTTATTTTTTTGAATTTTTTTTGATTTTGTTTTGAATTTTTATAAATTCTTATGATTTTTATGATTTTGTATGATTTTTTATATTTTTTATGATTTTTTATGAATTTTTTTCGAATTGTATAGGTTTATTCTACTTTTTTAAAGATTTTTTGAAATATCTTTTTAAAAAAAAAATAATTTTTATAACGAAAGTTACTATTCACTTAACAGTTCCGTTAACTTAGATGGCAGCGCGAATTGAAATGCCAAATTCAAAGTTTTTAATGATAAAGTTTGTAGTTTGAAGGTTAAAACTGTCAGTGAAAAACTTTGAAGGTTTAAAGTGTCAATAGTTGTCACTTTGAAAATTTTTATGCTATTTTCCCCTATATAATGTACTACTCTAATAAAATAAGTAAATAAGATGAAGGCTTAATCACATCCAATGACATCCATACCAGAGCGTGGTCCAAAATCCCAATAACCAAAATCATTTCTAAGAGGGAGACGAGATACGGCTTTAAGAAGGTCCGAAAAGGTCCAATATTTCTCAAAAAAGATTCTGCAATAAGGATGAAAAGAGTAGACAAAAAAGTATGTGGTTTTCACGTTAAGAACACCAGGGAGTTGTTGGTGGAGAGTTGAAAAGTCTGTACAAACAAATAAAGTCTTCAAAACATAAAAGGTAATATTTCCTCAGGAAAGGCTAAACAGCAAAAATCTCTTTTCTTGATAGGACCCATCAAGAGGTTAGTAATTCTTCTTTTAATGTTATCGATCTGTTTTTCTTTTCCTTTTTTTCACAGCAAATTTGTCTTTATACGGTGAATGATAGGAAAACCTTGTCCATATCCTTGGAAATTTTTAGCAGTTACATTGGATCTTACTAGCTAATCACAACAGTATATTAACCTTGTCCATGGAGCATCATTATTTCATGTGTTTTTTTAGTCAACGCTGTTTGGTTTTAATTTCATCATTAAACATATGTACAAATGAAATGCATTAGATAGTATCTGTGTTAGAACAACATATACGAAGATGGATGTGTAATAAAAAGTTCATCATCACTAATTTGGCTCTCTGCGATTGTTCGTCAATAGTAGCTGGAGGCACTATGGCTGGGGAGCTTGTGTCATTTGGAATACAAAAGCTTTGGGACCTACTAAGCCGTGAACAGGCGCAATTTGGGGGAGTTGAAAACCAAGTTACTGAACTAAAAACTGATCTAAGCACATTAAAGTCATTTGTGAAAGATGCAGATGCCAAAAAGCATACAAGTGCGAGGGTGAGAAACTGTGTGGATGTGATCAAGGAAATCATTTTTGATGCAGAGGATATCATTGAAACCTTCATTCTAAAGGAGGAGCTCGGAACAAATGATGGTATCAGGAAGCGTATCAGAAGATTTGCTTGCATTATTCCGGAACGGAGGAATATCGCATTAGAAATTGAGAATTTAAGTAAGAGGATCTTGAAGGTGATTCGTGATATGGAAACTTATGGAGTACAACAGATTATTGCCGATGTAAGGGATCCACAACCTCTTCAAGAAAGACAAGAATTTGCTAGGGAGAACGAAAGCAATCTTGTGGGGGTGAAAGCAAACGTTGAAAAGTTGGTTGGATATTTGGTGAATGAAGATGATGTTCAAGTGGTCTCAATGACCGGGATGGGTGGTCTTGGGAAAAGCACCCTTGCTAGAAAAGCTTTTCATCACTATAAAGTTAAAAGGAAGTTTGATAGACTTGTATGGGTGTGTGTTTCACAAATTTGTGACCGGAAGAATGTGTGGCAAACAATCTTGCAGAATTTCAGACCCAAAGAAGGAGAAAAGAAAATCCTGGAGATGACCGAATCTAGACTCCAGGATGAACTGTTTGGATTGTTGGGAACAAAAAAATCATTAATTGTATTTGATGACATATGGAAAGAAGAAGATTGGGGCCTAATCAAGACAATATTTCCACACAATAGAGGTGATGAACTCTTACGGTATATATCACATTCATTATGCTCTTTGTGTCATATTGTTAATACACGAGTAATTGTTTTACAGGTTGGAAGGTGCTACTTACGTCTCGAAATGATAGTATCGTAGGACGTAGAGAAACACATATCAACTTTAAACCAAGTTGTTTATCTGATCAAGATAGTTGGACACTTTTCCAAAGAATAGCCATGCCAAGGAAAGATGCATCTCATAAGCCAAGATGTTTATCTGATCAAGATAGTTGGACACTTTTCCAAAGAATAGCCATGCCATGGAAAGATGTATCTCATAAGCATATAAGTAAAGGTATGTTTTGGGATAATCACAAGATGCATATGATATAAGAAAATTCTCAAAAATAGCACACTTTCATGTTTTTGTTACAAAAATAGCACACTAGGGTAAAAATAACAAAATAACAATTATTAAAGAAGAAAAAACTATTATACCTTTACTTTTTATTCGTTTCTTCTCAAATCCTAAACCCTAAAACCCAAAATCTAAACCTTAATTAATGACTTATGAACCCAAATTCATTAGCTTAGTTGCCTTTAACCCATTTAACAAATGTTATTTTGTCATTTTCATCGCGATATGCTATTTTTGTGACAAAAACACCACTATTTTTATGACAAAAACATCAGAGTGTGCTATTTGAATGTATTTCTCTATGATATATTATTATACATCCCATAGAATTGTATATTTGTCTTATGGTATAAATGATGTATTATTCATTTATTTGTTTGTTTGATGATGTTGTGTAGAACTGAAGAACGTTGCTAAGGAAATGGAGGAGATGGGTAAGCAAATGATCAAACATTGTGAGGGATTGCCTTTGGCTGTCCGAGTGTTAGGAGGCCTGTTGGCTGCAAAATACACAGTACACGATTGGAAACGATTATCTGAGAATATTAGATCGCATCTCGTGGGAAGAACCAATGACGACGACAACAATTCATTTAACTGTGTATTGTCTCTGAGCTTTGAAGAGTTGCCTGGTTATTTAAAGCTAAGCTTCCTCTATCTGGCCTATTTTCCAGAAGATTATGAGATAGACGTGGAAAATCTGTCCTATTTGTGGGCTGCAGAAGGCATACTGAGGTATAACAATGGAGAGACAATTCGAGATGTTGGGGATACCTACATACAGGAGTTGGTGAGCAGAAATATGGTTATTTCTGAAAGAGACAAGATCACTTTGAGATTTAAAACGTGCCGTTTGCATGACTTGATGAGAGAAATTTGTATTTCTAAAGCTGAAAAGGAGAACTTCGTACAAATTGTGGGTATCCGCTCTCCAGCCGCACACTCTCAGTCTCATAATACATCACGGAGATTTGTCTCACATGATCCGATTATGTTAGATGTTGAGAGAGAGGTGAATAATTCAAAGGTTCGATCTCTCGTGGTTGTCTCAAAGGATATAACCGAAGTTTGGAATCTTTCAAGAATAAGCTTTACAAGGTTACAACTGCTGAGAGTATTACATATCCGTGGAGCAGAATTTGAAGGAGGAAAGTTACCTGATAGCATTGGAAAGCTCATCCACTTAAGATATCTGAACTTAGAAGCTACGAAAATATCTCATCTACCTTCTTCTCTACGAAATCTGAAGTTGCTGATCTATCTAAGTTTAATCGTAGAGGGGTTTTTTACATTCGTGCCCAATGTCTTGATGGGGATGAAAGAACTGAGATACCTTGCATTACCAAATGATATGGATAAGATGACAAAGTTGGAATTGAGTGGTCTAGTAAACTTGGAGACAATGATTAATTTCTCAACAGAGAATTGCAGGATAGAGGATCTCCATGGTATGGTCAGATTAAGGACTCTTAAAATCACTTTAACAGGTGAGAGGAGCTTAGAAACTGTATCTGCATCTATAGCTGGGTTAAGACACCTGGAAAATCTTGATATACAACATAAAGGGGATAAGAGGATGAAAGAAGTATTTGATGAACTACAGTTCCCTTCTCTCCTTACAAGCCTGTCTCTAGCGGAGTGTCTTTTGGAGGAGGATCCGATGCCTATTCTAGAGAAGTTGTGTCAGTTGAAAAATGTTATTTTATGGCAAAATTCCTTTTGTGGGAGGCGAATGGTTTGCTCGGTCAGTGGGTTTCCTCAGTTGCAGAAACTAGCATTATGGAGACTAATGGAGTTGGAAGAGTGGATAGTAGAAGAAGGCTGCATGCCTCTTCTTCATACTCTTGATATCACTTCTTGTGAGAAATTAAAGGAGCTTCCTGATGGTCTGCGATTCATCACTTCCTTAAAGGGTCTTAGTATTTATGGTATGGGAGAGGACTGGAAGAAGAGATTGTCAAAAGGAGGAGAAGACTATCACAAAGTCCAACACATTCCTTACGTCAAGATCCGTTGAAACTAATAATACATAAACTACGTATCAGGTACTACGTTTTGTTTACTCTAATCTGAATATCAGGTACAGAGAATCATCTAGAGACTAGTACTTTTTCTGAATTCCATCGACTTTTTGTGTTTGTTCTTATGTTTTTTGTAGACGAATCTTATCTGAAACGGATCTCTTATCAGCTTCGGCAAATCAGCAAAGTAACCGAACAATGCATCTATGCATTCTTGTGTTTTTCTGTTCCAGTACTTATTATGACGAATATCAAAAATACTGTGTGGTTTGTATCAAAACTGGTTTTATTATTATATATTGTCAATGGTTTGAGTGCTAATACTTATCTTATTTTGTTTTAGCTAAATTTTGTATCAGAGCGGTGGATAGCTCATTGGCTTTTTGCTTTTTATTCTTTTTTTCTGGTTCTATTTCTGTATCTCTGTTTCTCCTTCTTGGAACTTATTTTGTTTGTTTTGTCCATATGGCATATTCCTCGGCTAAGCTGCATTTCAACTCGTTTCTTTGATTCAGCACGATATTTTCTTCTGATTTTACTTCCACTTCAGCTGGATTTCAGCATCCAGGGGCCAAGCAAAAGTGCAGAAAGATCCAGAAGATCTATGCTAATCTTCTACAAAATCTAATTGACATTCACAACTAACGTTTAAGTAGATATTAAGGTCAATTAAGATAGAATGTGAAGTCTCTACCACATCTTTCTCCCACGAATCAACTATTTTGCTGCACTTTCACAGCTATAACCAAAGGTGTAATACAAATATAATGTTTAAATCATCAGCTATTAAAAATCCAGGAACGAATAAAATCCTCTTAGTGTCAAGGAATCAACTTCGTTAGTTTATTGTAAGTAGCATTAATGACTGAGGTTCATAAAATATTAAACATAATTCTCATAACTTTCGTCTCTGCAACTACGTCTCATCAGCAATATCACTTGGAAGATCTTCCCCTGAAGGTATTTTTCCAGGATAGTTGGTCACTGAAGGATCTGAACTGTTCATACTGCAATTCAACAAGCATAGAGAAACATATGATTTTAAAACTGTGTAAATGTATAAAAATACGAGTGCTTACTACCTTGAAAAAACAACTTACCTTTTATCCACAAGAACAACTGAACGGAGCTCACAGTTGGAGAAACTGCAACAATTACAAGAAGTTGGAATATTGAGAACACAATACAAGACCACATGATCAAAGAGAGAAGAAGAACAAGAAGCTTACTGTGAAGAAATCTCGCTTTTCACAGCTGGATCACAATCGTTTCCAAATGAGTTCAATGTTTGATACAAGAACCCACTATGAGTAACAACCGAATCTCTTTTTCTTTTCTTGTACTCAGCCTGAACTCAGATGATATATCAAAACAAAAAGATGATGCCAATACCATCATAATCATCTACTCTTATGTCAAAATCAAGTACATAGAGATGTTATTAAGAGTTGCAGATATGCACCAGTTCATGATTTCCACGCCTCTTAGCCGCAATATCTTTGTTTTCCTCTCTGATGTAAGGCCTCCACAAGACATCTTCGTCAGTTTCTATCTGCATATAGAAGAACATGAGAAAATGTGAATACATTAAGAAGACAACAAGAATGAAGCAAAAAAAGGAGTTTCTACAGAGTACTTGCCAAAGAAAAATCAAATGCAGGGAATAATTCGCGGTGCTTGGTGATATTGCTTCTTCTGTCACAAGGATGAACACCCTGAAACCAAAACGAGAATATTGCTGTTAGATTTGCAGATGATTAAGAGAGAATGAAGTAGAATATTGGAATAGCCATTGTAGAGAGAAGAAGAGAGAGATAAATTCTTAGACTAATTAAAGAGTGACGGCTACAGGGTGCTTTAAATAGAGATGTTATAAGGAAGGGAAAACCCTAGATGAGTTGCCTTATAAAACCTTATAAAAACTTCTCAAGTCTGGCATACACATTCTCAAGTCCTGCTTACATCTTCTGAAATCTTGTTTACTCTTTCTGAAGTCTGGCTGACCATGTACGAACAATACTCCCCCTCAAGCTAAGCATTCTAGAATCACCCAAAGAATGTTAAGCTTGGATGATTACCCATGAAGTTTCACCTCATTAAAAATCCCAACAGAGAAAAACTACGTGGGACAAAACTTTGTTAGGTAAAAAGAGTGTGAGCTTTCATGGGCGAGGGAAGTACTACCATGGTCTAGCCATGTCTACAAGTCCAAGTCTGAAATAAATTGAATCGCAAACCTTGGAGCTTGCAGCCTTGGTGAAGATATCTGCAAGTTGGTCCTCACTCCGAGTGTAACATGGCAATATAGTCCCATCCCCAATTTTCTGCCTGAGGCAATCCACTTCAATGTGCTTGGTCCTCTCGTGAAGCACCGAGTTGGAAGCTATGTGAATTGCTGCTTGATTGTCGCAGTGCATGGTCATGGGTGTGGAATGATCAATGTCAAGATCAGCAAGGAGTCCCTTCAACCAAGTGAGCTCATTGGTGAGCTTTCTCATTGCTCGGTATTCCGCTTCAGCGGTGGAGCATGCCACCACTTTTTGCTTCTTGGTTTTCTAAGTGACCATGTTGCCTCCTATGAAGGTGCAATAGCCGGTTGTGGATCGCCTGTCCGCCCTATCTCCGGCCCAGTCTGCATCGCAGTATCCAACAATCTCTGTGCTTGCATTCTTGCCCATCCATACGCCACGATCCAGGCTCCCCCTGAGGTATCTGAGGATCCTCTCCACCAAGGTCCAGTGGTACTTGGTAGGAGCCTTCATTTGTTGGCTTACCTGGTTCACACAAAAACATATATCAGGTCGGGTAAGTGTGAGGTAAATCAGCTTACCTACGAGCTTGCGGTATAGGCCCGAGTCTTCAAATGGCTCATCTTCCTTCTCCCCCTCTCGATGATCTTGTAGCCATCCTCAAGGGGAGTCTTAGCTGGCTTAGACTCCATGAAACCTGTCTCATGCAAAAGATCAATCACATATTTCCTTTGGGATAGGAAAATCCCATCAGCACATCTACAAATATCAATACCCAAGAAATACTTGAGTTCTCCTAGGTCCTTGATATCTAGAGTAGATTTGAGAGAGGATTTGATCCATTCAATACCTTCCCTGTTGTCTCCTGAGATGATCAGGTCATCAACATAGACAACAACAACCACAATACCCTTAGGAGACTTGTGGGTAAACAAGCTATGGTCTGCCTCAGATCGGCGAAAGCCTTGATCCCAAAGAGTGTGACTCAGTTTGTGATACCAAGCCCGTGGGGATTGTTTCAGCCCATAGATGACTTTTCTCAACCGTAAAACTTTTCCAGGAGCAATGAAATTTTCAAGACCTGGAGGTGGTAGCATGTAGACCTCTTCTTCAAGTTCTCCTTGTAAGAATGCATTCTTTACATCCATCTGCCATAAGTTCCAAGAGAGATTAGCAGCCAAGGATAAAACAACTCTTACAGTGGGTAATTTGGCAACAGGAGCGAATGTATCCTTGAAGTCATTTTCATAGGTCTGAGTGAAGCCACGAGCCACTAGTCTAGCTTTGTAGCTATCTATATCTCCATTGCTTTTGTGCTTGATTGTGAAGACCCATTTTGAGCTCACAGCCTTCTTTCCCTTAGGCAAGTAAGCCTCATCCCATGTGTGGTTTCTCTCCATGGCCCCAACTTCATCTCCAACATCATCCTTCCATTCCTTCTTGGCAATGGCTTCTTCATAAGTGTCCGGGATGAGATCAGGTTCAATCTTGCTAAGAAACACTCGATGTTCGGCTGGCAAAAGGGCAAGAGAGGAAACGGCTTCGATTTCTGGATGAGCTACAGCTTGGCTGTTGTAATACACCCGGTTGTTGAACCAATGGGAAGGCCTCCGAATTCTTGTACTACGCCTAAGCTCAACCGGCGCTTCTTCTTCCACCATATCTTCTGATGAGGTCTCAAGAGATCCAGCTGAAGTCTCGGTATCATCCTCCACATTGGCTACGTCCGGATGAACTTCATGAGAAGAGCTTCCAGGATCAGCTGTGGGGTTAGAATCCTGAGGAACTGTCGCCTCAATTGGTTCTGGATGAAGAACATGAGAAGGATCTTGGAAAGCTTCTGAGGCTGAATCTACATGGATAGTTGCTGCATCCGGTTCCGGTCCTGAGGAAGCTTGGCCAGGAAAAATTGGCTCTGGATTCCCAAGATGATCCAAGAGATACCGCAAGCTTGATGCAATGTCTGATGGTGATCGAGTCAGCTCCTTGAGACCTTCCCAATCCTTGGTTGAATAGTAGGCCTGCTCCTCTATGAACTTGAAGTCTCTGGAAATATGCATCCGGTTGTTTGCTGGGTCAAAACACTTGTATCCTTTCTGATTTGGAGAATATCCAATGAACAAGCATCGTAAACTCCTCGGATCCAATTTCTTCATTTGTTCCCCTGGCAACAACACATAGCAAACACACCCAAATACCTTTAGATGTTCAATGGATGGAGTAGTCTTGTTTAATACCTCAAATAGGGAGTGATCACTCAATACACGAGTTGGGATTCGATTGATTAAATAGAATGCAGCCATAACTGCATCTCCCCAAAACCTTTTGGGCACACTTGTATGGAACATCATTGATCTGGCCACTTCAATCAAGTGTCGGTTTTTTCTCTCATCAACACCATTCTGCTGAGGAGGTGTGTATGGGCAACTTGTCTGGTGCATGATCCCAAATTTGGATAGATGTTCTGATGTGGACATCATCCTGAACCAAGCTGAACCGGACACACCCATGGTTAAAGATTCACCAATGACTTGTTCCAAGACTAGACGGCTTAGAGAAGGATTCAATGGAGCCGTGGCTGCACTCATCAACACTCAAGAGTTCCAATGTCTAAGGCCTGAACCGCATGATGAGAACTACACCAAAGAACCCGAGATAGACCTCACGGAAGACTTTGCACGCCTAAGCCTACAAGATGGACAAGAACGATCCAAGCAATGTAAGTATATCTCTTTGGCAGGTACTGAGGTTATCAAGCAGCTAATATCCGAGCTGGAAGCTCAAGAAGGAGCCGTGGAACAATACACCAAGCTGAAATAAGAAGACTCCAAGACAGCACCAATCAAGACTTCATCAAAGACCACCCGGACCAAACTAAACCAAGGCAAGGTATATTCAATATTTACGGTTTGTGCAGGTAAAGAGGAGTCTCCCAGTGGCTGAAAGAGCTCTCCAGAAACCTTAGTTCAAGTCCCAGTAGAGTCTTTTATTTGTTACTTCGGTTTAAAGACTTTGTTTCCTTTTTGTTTTATTTTGCTTTGTTTTTGCTTTTTATTTGTTTGCGAGTTGTATTCTTTCCTTTTCTTGTTGAGTCGGCCTTAGGGCTAGCTGATAGAGCTCTTATAAAGCTCCCTTGCAGCTGTGTAATGTTTTTAACCTATTATCAATAAAGATCGAACTTTCTTCTTACTCTTAGCCGCCGCTTAAGAGACCATTGCTTTGTTCTTGGGTGAAGGAGAGTAGCCGAGGACTAAGTGTTTCTGTACCAAGGAGTCTTCCATCCTCCTTGTGGTGCCATCGATCCATCTTCACTTCCCATCTATTGTTCCTTCAAGGGAGAGCCACCGAGCCAACTTGGAGAACCCATAACGCCTTCATGCCTTGGAGTCCAAGTCTTGTCGTACCATCAACCATTCCTTGACCAACATGAGAGAGCGTGAAAGCCAGCCTGTGGTTCCATTCCCCATCCGATCCCAGGCCGAATATAAGTCTCACCACCGAGTCTTATATCATGTTCTTTGAATCTTTGGCTGACATACTCCCCACCATTATCTGTTCTTAAGATTTTGATCTTGGCATGAAAATGGTTAGTGACATAAGTTTGAAAATTGACAAAGGCATCAAAGAGTCTATCCTTAGATTTCAACAAAGTGACCCATGTGTACTTAGATTTTTCATCAATAAAGGTGACAAAATATTTGTTTCTATCCCTAGATTGACAAGGTGAGGTCCAAACATCACTATGTACAAGATCAAAACAATTCGCATAAAGTGTTTGAGACTTAGGAAAAACAGTTATACAATGTTTGCCGAGGATACAAGCTTCACATTTAGAATTGTCAAAAGAAACTTCAGGCAACATCAACTGAAGGGCTCTCAAATGAGGATGGCATAGCCTAGCATGCCATAACTTATTCAATTCCACAAAAAATAGGAGGCAACCGAAACGGATAGGTCATTGCTTGGAGAAGTGTCTTCTAAAACATATAAGTCATCCTTAGTTCCTCCTTTGCCAATCAACTTCATACTTTCAATATCCTGAAATTGAACATGGTTAGGCCCAAAGATAGCATAGCAATTAAGATCAGTGGTGACTCTTTTAACAGATAACAGATTCGATGTGAACTTAGGCATGTATAAAGCCTTTGAGTGCTTATTAAACAATTTCAGATCACCAATTCCACTAACCGATATCTTATCACCATTTGTTATCTCTACGCTACCAACAGCAGGTCTAATATTACTAAGAAGATCAGGATTACTAATCATATGATGGGAAGCTTCTGAATCAATTAGAATCGATTTCTTTGGCCTAGAGGAGAAAAAAGAGATACCAGATTCCTTGAGTGAGGCAATGGACTTGATGAGGGCCTCTAAGTCAGATTTCCTCACCACATCATTGCTTGAACTCGCCCCACCAGCTCCGTAGCCAAGGCATTTTCATTGTTGTTCCTTTGAGCTCCTTGATTTTCCCTGGTTTGAGCATGATCATCAACCGTCTCTGTGAAATGAGCTTTGGCCTCTTTGAACTTGGCTGGTTTGAGATGGGGATGGAGAATCCAGCACTTCTCTTTGGGGTGACCCTTCTTCTTGCAGTGGTCACAAGTAATTGTCTTCTTGTCATCTGGTTTGAATGAGCTCTTGTTGGCAATGATCAGCTCCCCCTTAGTACCAAACAGCCCAAACGATCTTTGCTCCTTTTGGATTTGGCAACAAACTTCATCAAGGCTTGGAAGTTTGCTTGCCCTGAGCATGTGCTTGATGAGATCTTGGTAAGAGGCATTCATGCACATAAAAAAGGCAAAAACCTTGTCTTGTTCCCTTCTTTCATTCAGCACAAGAGGATCAATGGTAACCGGCCTCAGCATTTCAAACTCAGCCCACAAAGATCTGAACTTCCCAAAGAAGGCATTGAACTCCATATCAGCTTGGCTAAGATTGTTGATTGCCCTCTTCACCTCAAGCACCCTTGTAAAGTTTGACACATTCCCAAAGACATTTTTGAGAGTATCCCAGAGTTCCTTTGCAGTTATGCAATAGGAATATGCTTGAAGGACTGGAGTCTCCAAGGAGCTCTGGAGTATGGCCAAAACTGCTTGATCGGTTTTGAACCATTTCTTCTTTGAAACTGGTTTGGTTTCCTCCTCCTCTTCAGAAGAAAACTCATTATCTTCAGGTTCTCCCACATGGGATCATACACCACGACCACACAACACAGCCTTTGTGGTCCTTGCCCACAAAAGGTAGTTGGTTCCCCCTCTTCACCTCAAGCACCCTTGTAAAGTTTGACACATTCCCAAAGACATTTTTGAGAGTATCCCAGAGTTCCTTTGCAGTTATGCAATAGGAATATGCTTGAAGGACTGGAGTCTCCAAGGAGCTCTGGAGTATGGCCAAAACTGCTTGATCGGTTTTGAACCATTTCTTCTTTGAAACTGGTTTGGTTTCCTCCTCCTCTTCAGAAGAAAACTCATTATCTTCAGGTTCTCCCACATGGGATCATACACCACGACCACACAACACAGCCTTTGTGGTCCTTGCCCACAAAAGGTAGTTGGTTCCCCCTTTGAGTGTGACAGGGAGAGCCTTCTTCTTGTTTGAGTCGTTGGTTGCATCATTATCATTCTCCATAGCTAAGAGAAAGACCAGCTAAAAGTTTGGATCTTGAAGCTTAAGAAAGGTTCTTCCTTTAGAAGCAAAATGGAGTCTTTAAAGTAGATCTGGCTTCAAGGATGAATCTTGAAGCTTTAAATGGACAAAAAGATTACAGCTTTAGTAAAAACCAGCTAAACAAGAGCAGGTTGAGAGGTTTTGGCTGAAAGAGATGGATGGATGGATGAAGAGATTTTTCAAGAACACTTCTAAAGGTCTGAGCTTTAGGTTAATGGATGACAAAGGAAGAGAGAAACAAGAACTGATAAAAAACAGGGAAAAAAACGAAGTGAAACGAGATGAAGAGATTATGAAAATGAAGAAAGAGAGATTAGGATCAATGCTCTGATACCATGTTAGATTTGCAGAAGATTAAAAGAGAATGAAGTAGAATATTGGAATACCCATTGTAGAGAGAAGAAGAGAGAGATAAATTCTTAGACTTATTAAAGAGTGACGGCTACAGGGTGCTTTAAATAGAGATGTTACAAGGAAGGGAAAACCCTAGATGATTTTCCTTATAAAACCTTATAAAAACTTCTCAAGTCTGGCATACACATTCTCAAGTCCAGCTTACATCCTCTAAAGTCTTGCTTACTCTTTCTGAAGTCTGGCTGACCATGTACGAACCAAAGTCAATAATTGCATATTGTTTTTCTACTCTCAAGCAACTGTGATTATACAAAACGTGTGAAAAACTAAACATACCAAATGTTCTCGGAAAGATTCAACTGCAATGAATGGTGGACAATTTGAAGAAGCACTTCTACAACGACGCAATCTTCTTTTTCTTGAAGAAGTTAGTGACTTTTGGTTCAAGTCTTGAGCCATGGGGACCTAACTGCTCTCTAGATAACAATGGAGCTGAATCGTTCGTCATTCTGTAATCATATCTCTTGCCAGGGGCGGACGTATGTAGGGATGTACGGGGTCCTGTGCCCCGTCTATTTTTTTTTCTTCAGTAGTATTAATACATTTAACTAAATATTATTAAGTGTCCCAAATAAAATAAAAGTGTGCCCCCATCTAACTAATTTAATTACATAAATTTATATGCCAAACTCATTCTAACCCAAAAGTGCTAAAAATAAAAACCTAAATTTATCTTCTTCTTTTTCCTAATTAAAACTTTATCTCTCTAGCTAACAAAAAGATTGTGAAGACTTCCTTACGGAACTGGATAAGTGATCAATTTTTAAAGATTGTGTCATTTGTCTTGATGGAAAAGAATTGTTTAAAAAAGTGACAAATGAAGTTGTGATGATCGTAGAATAAATTTGTGAGTTAATTTTTTTTTAATAAAAATTTTGTTTATAATATTGTGCCCTCGATAAAAAAGAATTCTAGATCCGCCACTGTCTCTTGCCACTTCCTGTTTTTTAAACCGAAGACAACATAATCATTCACAGAAACAGAAACTGCAAGCAACAATGAGTGGCAACAAAGTTCAAAAAAAAACAAAAAAAAAGAGTTTTTTCCAATTCAGACCAAATATTGGAAATTTCGAACAGTCTGAGTTATAGCTACAAACCAAGACCATCAACGAAGAAAAGATAAGTTGTTTGGCTGAGAAGAGAGAAGACAGTTATAGAAGATTCGACAAGAATATTCAAACCCACAATCCTAAACTCAGGGAAAATAAGATTTGAGACTTACCCATAACTAAGATTGATTGGATAACCAAAATCTGAAGTAGCAGCGTACTCTGATGTCTTCAAATGACCAAAATTACTCCATAAAAGACTGTCAGCACAATTTGTTGTTGATGTCAAAATGTATTAAACGATTTTCACAATCTGTCAAAAAAATAAAAAAAAGACTTCAAATGGAAATGGACTTCAATCTTAATTTTTCTTATATACTGTAACAGCCCAGAGCGTGGTCCGAAAGCCCAATAACCAAAACTGTTTCTAGTAGTTTCTGCAATAATGATGATAAAGATAAAGAGAAAGGAGACAAAAAAAAAAAAGTATATGGTTTCGGTGGAGAGTTGAAAAGTCTGTAAAAAGAATATCAGAAATAAGATAAATAATTTTTTTTTTTTTTCGTCCAAAGCACTTTCATTAAGCCCAATAGGCAAAGTTTAACAAGGTACACATACAAATTAAAGCCCATACGAAAGTTACACAAAATAATTAAGATAAGCATGACATTGCCACGTGTAACTTCACCAAAGATCAAGAAGCTTCGAGCAAAAACCATCCGTCCATGGCAGATCTCTGCGTCGGAGACACCGTCGGCGAAGAAATTATTGAAACGCCTCACTCTCAAAAACTTCAAGAACTTGATTGCTTCAATTGCATATGTACCAACTCCTCTTGCTTTTAAACTCGCCGGAATAAGTTTTCAAAACCCTAAAGCCTGAAGATGAACCCGCAGTCAAATGAAAAAGGAATACTCCTCAGAGACTACCTAACGCGGCACTGAACTCCAATTCTTAATATTCCTAAGTCACCCAACTGCAAAAACTTGAAAAATCAAGCTAACCATCGCTCCTTTAAACATATGGAAAAGCAAGGATTTACTCTCAAAAGATGAAGATCCAAGCATCGATGGAGACAATCAAGGTTTAAAAACAAATTCCGAAATTTTGACAACTTCCAAACTTTATTTGGAAGAGCCCATCAACCCATAGCAAAAGGAAGATGAACGGAAAAAAAACTAACAAGACGGCAGAAGCCGAATTTATTCTCCGAAAGACCGGAAGCCAAGATCCGGACAAAGCCGGAAAGTATATTACAACCAAAAAAAAAAAACAAAAAAACAAAAAAACCGACCGTCGGGGTTACCGACGGACGGTAGAAGAACACGAAATCGACGGAGAGAGACGCAGAACAGTAAGGGAAGAGAGAGACTCGTAAATATTAACTATAAATAAGAGAAATAAAAGTCTTGAGAACATGAAGGTAATACTTCCTCCTGAGGAGCTAAACAGCAAGAATCTCTTTTCATGATAGGAGCCGGTCGAGAGGTTAGTCATTCTTCTTTTAATGTTATCGATCTGTTTTTTCTTTTCTTTTTCTTCACAGAAAATTTGTCTTTATGGGCGAATGATAGTAAAAGTACATTGTCCATATCCTTGAAAATTTTTAGCAGTTAGATTCGATGTTGCTAGATCCCCCTTGATGTTTGTTGCTTTGTAATTTTCCCCACTTTTATTTTCGGTTTGGTTCTTGCTTGCTTCTTGTTAAAACATTTATTCTATTAATGAAAATCCTTTATCATAAAAAAAAAAAAGAAACCTTGTCCATGGAGCTTTATTATTTGGTTTTAATTTCATCATTAAACATATGTACAAATGGAATGTGTTAGCTAATATCTATGTTAGACAACATATAGGAAGAAGATTGATGTGTCATAAAAAACCCCTCATCACTAAGTTGACCCTTTGCAATATAACGATTATAACGTAGGTAGCAGGAGGCACTATGGCTGGGGAGCTTGTGGCGTTTGGAATACAAAAGCTTTGGGACCTACTGAGCCGTGAACAGGCACAATTTGGGGGAGTTGAAGACCAAGTTACTGAACTAAAAACTGATCTTAACACGTTAAAGTCATTTGTGAAAGATGCAGAAGCCAAAAAGTATACAAGTGCGAGGGTGAAAAACTGTGTGGATGTGATCAAGGAAATCATTTTTGATGCTGAGGATATCATTGAAACCTTTATTCAAACGGAGGAGCTCCGAAAAAATGGTGGCATTAAGAAGCATATCAGAAGATTTGCTTGCATTATTCCGGAACGCAGGGATATGGCATTAGAAATTGGGAGCTTAAGTAAGAGGATCTTGAAGGTGATTCGTAATATGGAAACTTATGGAGTACAACAGATTATTGCCGATGTAAGGGATCCACAACCTTTTCAAGAAAGACAAGAATTTGCTAGGGAATACGAAAGTAATCTTGTGGGGGTGGAAGCATGTTGGTGTTCCTCCTAGTGTGAGGAAACCATGGGTTTGGTTGAGAGAAGATCAAACCTGAAGTCTTGTGTTGTTTTTTGAAGTCTTAATTGTGAAGAATTCTCAAGTCTTGTGTAGAATTCTGAAGTCTGGTGTTGAAGGTTTTTATGAGGGTTTATTAGGTTCTTTTCCTAAGACCTATATAAGCCCTGTGACCTGACTTTTATGAGACAGCCACACACATAACACACAAAAAAAAAGAAAAGAGAGAGAGAAAGAAGAAGAGAGGAAAGAAGAGAGAAGAAAGGGTTTTCGTCTGGTTTCTTCAGGGCTGTGTTCGAGGGCTCGAAAGTAGTCTGATCTGGCTGATATTTTGTGGGAAGCTTCGTGACTCAGTGGGTTTGAGATTCAACGGTGGGATTGTCGTTTCAACGGTTGGTTTCTCGTGAATCGGGGTTTTAGTGAAGCTAGTCGCTACAGTTCTTCAGCAGTTGCAGTCTTGAGTGTTTGGGAAATCCAACGGTGAGTTCTTCTCTGATTGAGCTGAAATTTGGCAGAGGTGTTGTTGACTTGTTCATCTTGGATTTGTACGGTGGGATTGTTCTCTGGTTGCCGGAATCCTAGTGAGCTGAGGTCGTTTGTATCTGCTAGTTTTGTAAGCTTGTATTGCTCTCTTGTTGAGCTTTCTTGTTGTTGGAGATTGCTCTCTTTGAGCCTTAGTCTCTGGGTCTGTTCTGTAGGAACAGGGAGGACGTGGTTGTAACACTCAAACATTTGATATAGTGGATTTTGAGTGGACTACGGTCCCGTGGTTTTTCCTTCTCACATCGAGGAGGTTTTCCACGTAAAAAGATTGTGTGTCATTTAGTTTCTTGCTTAGATCATTTGTGTCATAGTTCAAGCTCTTTCCTCACAGACTCACACAAGTGCGGGGAAACTTTATTCCGCTGCGCATTCGCGTGTTTTCGTGTTTTCCCCAACAGAGTGGTATCAGAGCTTAAGGTTTTGTGAGCTTTGGATTTGGATAACTTTGAGTTATTGGTTTGCTTGTGTGAGCGATGGAAAAGATGGAGAATATGGGCAGAATGATAAGCTTGAATGGTAACAACAATTATCATCTATGGAAGGGCAAGATGGAGGATCTGCTCTTTGTTAAAGAATTTCATCTACCAGTATTTCAGGAGGAGAAACCTGATAATAAGACTGAGGATGAATGGAAGTTGCTGCATCGCCGAGTGTGTGGTTTGATAAGGCAGTGGATAGATGATAATGTGTTGCATCATATTGAAAATGAGGTTAATGCTCGCTCTTTGTGGTTGAAGCTGGAGCAGTTGTATGCTCGGAAGACCGGGAATAACAAGATGCTTATGATCAAGAAGTTGATTGAGTTGAGGTATCAGGATGGAACTCCGATGACAGATCACTTGAATGCGTTTCAGGGATTGCTCAACAAGTTGTCTGATATGGGCATCAGGTTTGATGATGAGATTCACGGTTTGTGGCTTCTTGGTACATTACCAGATTCTTGGGAGGTATTCATAATGTCTCTTTGTAACTCCGCGTCGGAAGGTGTCATTTCGATGGATTCAGTGAAGAACAGTGTGTTGAATGAGGAGACAAGAAGGCAGTCAAATGCTAGTTCCTCACGTTCAGATGTTTGGTTACTGAGTCAAGGGGGAGAAGTTCACATAGAGAGTCCAAGAAGGACAAAGGCAGGAGCAGGAGCAAGTCTAATAAATTTGCTAATATGGAGTGCTACTTCTGTCATAAGAAAGGGCACATGAAGAAAGATTGCTGGAAGTTGAAGAAAGACAAGCAGCAAGGAAAGCAAGAAGAAGTAGATCGGGTGACAGTCACCCAAGATGAGTTTCTCATTCTTCTTGAGGATAATGCCATTAATGTATGCCAAGACACCAGTTGGGTGATTGACAGTGGAGCTACTACTCATGCTACATCACAGCGGGATTTGTTCTCTACCTACACTCTAGGTAAGTATGGTTCTGTAAAGATGGGTAATGATGGTTTGGCTCAGGTTGTTGGCATTGGTGATATTTGCTTGGAGACTAGTCTTGGGACTAGGTTGATGCTTAAGGATGTTAAGCATGTTCCAGACTTGAGGATGAATTTGATATCTACAGGAAGACTTGATGATGAGGGTTTCTACAGTTTACACGGTGGTGGTAAATGGAAGCTTTCACGTGGTTCTCTGGTTGTGGCTCGAGGTGAGAAGCTTTCATCTTTCTATTTGATGCAGGCTAAGGTCTCCAAAGATGCTGTTAATGCAGTGGAGAATGTTGATGCCATGGAGCTATGGCATAAGAGACTCGGTCACATGAGTGAGAAGGGTATGTCTGTGTTGTCAAAGAAGGAGGTCATTCCAGGAATCTCTGGTTTGCACTTGCCGAAGTGTGCACATTGTTTGCATGGAAAACAACACAGAGTTTCTTTCAAGTCTTCTGCACCTTCTAGAAAATCTGAGGTACTTGATTTGGTGCATTCAGATGTGTGTGGTCCAATGAAGACAAAATCTCTTGGTGGTGCATCATATTTTGTCACATTCATTGATGACCATTCTAGGAAGTCATGGGTTTTCACTATGAAGACTAAAGATCAGGTTCTGGGATATTTCAAGCATTTTGTGGCATTGGTTGAGAGACAAACGGGAAAGAAGTTGAAGTGTATCCGCAGTGATAATGGTGGTGAGTATTCTGGACCATTTGATGCTTATTGCAAAGAGCATGGTATTAGGCATCAGTTCACGCCGCCTAAGACTCCACAGTTGAATGGGTTGGCTGAGAGGATGAACAGGACTATTGTCGAGAGGATGAGATGTTTGATTTCACAATCAGGCTTATCGATGACTTTCTGGGGTGAGGCTTTGAGCACAGTTGTTCATGTGCTGAATTTGTCACCAAGTGCTCCATTGGAGGGTGATGTTCCAGAGAGAGTTTGGACCGGTAAGGATGTTTCTTATGGTCATTTGAGGGTCTTTGGGTGTAAGGCATTTGTTCATATACCTAAGGATGAGAGATCGAAGCTTGAGATGAAGTCGCGACAGTGTGTGTTCATTGGTTATGGTCAGGATGAGTTTGGATACAGATTTTATGATCCCGTTGAGAAGAAGCTTGTAAGGAGCAGAGATGTTGTGTTCATGGAAGATCAAACAATTAAGGACATTGACAAGTCCGGAAAACCAACTCAGAGTAATGAGAGTTTGATCGATTTAGAGGCTAGTCCTTCTACATCTGTCCACGGTCAGGTCGAGGATGAGGTTCAAGATGATACACCCGGTGCAGATGCTCCCGCACATGAAGATGGTATTGGTGATCATGGTGTCGATCATGGTGAGACACCAACTACTGAGAACTCTCCTATTGTTAGAAGATCCGAGAGAGGTCTAAAACCGTCGACAAGGTATGATCCTAGTGAGTATGTGTTACTGATGGGGGGAGAGCCTGAAAGCTTTGATGAAGCTATGGAATGTGAACACAAAGATAAGTGGCTTGGTGCTGCTGGTGATGAGATGGATTCTTTTGAAGAGAATCATACATTTGAGTTGGTGAAGTTGCCTAAGGGAAAGAAGGCATTGCTTAATAAGTGGGTGTTCAGAATTAAGCATGAAGATACCAGTTTGCAACCCGATACAAGGCTAGATTGGTTGTGAAAGGATACAGCCAAAAGAAGGGGATTGATTATGATGAAATCTTTTCTCCTGTTGTGAAGATGCAGTCCATTCGGATTGTACTTGGACTGGCAGCAAGTCTTGATCTAGAGGTTGAGCAAATGGATGTAAAAACTGCTTTCCTTCATGGAGATTTGGAGGAAGAGATTTACATGGTACAACCGGAAGGCTTGTGAAAAAGGGTGAAGAGGATTTAGTTTGTCGCCTGAAGAAAAGCCTTTATGGATTGAAGCAAGCACCTAGGCAGTGGTACATGAAGTTTAAGTCTGTTATGGAGGAGCATGGTTATAAAGAGACTACTGATGATCACTGTGTGTTTATTCAGGTGTTTGGTGATGATGATTTTATCATCTTGTTGCTATATGTTGATGACATGTTGATTGTGGGCAAGGACATGAGCAGAATTGAGGAGCTGAAGAAGCAGCTCAGCAAGTCCTTTGCCATGAAAGACTTGGGTCCAGTGAAACAGATTCTTGGTATAAGAATTGAGAGAGACAGAGCTGAGAGATTGATTCACTTGTCTCAGGAGAAGTACATTGAGAAAGTACTTAAAAGGTTTCACATGGACAAATCTAAAGTGGTGAGCACTCCTCTTGCTTCACACATTAGATTGAGCAGTAAACAGAGTCCAAAGACATATGCAGAGAAGGAAGATATGGCAAGAGTTCCATATGCTTCTGCAGTGGGTAGTTTGATGTATGCCATGGTCTGTACAAGACCGGATTTAGCTTTCGCCGTTGGTGTAGTAAGCCGGTTCAATTCCAATCCTGGAAGAGAACATTGGAATGCTGTGAAGTGGATTTTGAGATATCTTCGAGGGACTTCTGGTTTGAAGCTTACCTTTGGAGGTAATGAGCCATTGATTGTTAGCTATACTGATGCTGACATGTCTGGAGATGTTGACTCCAGGAAATCTACTTCGGGTTATTTGATAACGTTTGCGGGCGGAGCTGTTTCATGGCAGTCAAGGTTGCAAAAGTGTGTTGCACTTTCTACCACTGAAGCTGAGTTCATAGCTGCAACTGAAGCTCTCAAGGAGTTGTTGTGGACAAAGAACTTCTGTGAGGATATCGGTTTCAAGCAGGATAAGTATGTGTTGCTTTGTGACAGTCAAAGCGCAATATGTCTCGGAAAGAACTCGACATTTCATTCGCGTTCGAAGCACATTGATAGGAGGTATCATTGGATACGTGATGTGATTGCTTCTAAGGAAGTGGGACTTGAAAAAGTTCATACGAATGATAATGGAGCTGATATGATGACAAGTCATTGCCGAGGGAAAAGCTTGAGGTTTGCCGTGAGATAGCCGGGATGGCTGTTTCCTCCAACTAGTCGGAGGGGGAGTTTGTTGGTGTTCCTCCTAGTGTGAGGAAACCATGGGTTGGTTGAGAGAAGATCAAATCAGAAGTTGTGTTGTTTTTTGAAGTCTGTGTGAAGAATTCTCAAGTCTTGTGTGGAATTCTGAAGTCTGGTGTTGAAGGGTTTTATAAGGGTTTATTAGGTTTTTCCTAAGACCTATATAAGCCTGTGACCTGATTTTTATGAGACAGCCACACACATAACACACAAAAAAAAAGAAAAGAGAGAGAGAAAGAAGAAGAGAGGAAGAAGAGAGAAGAAAGGGTTTTCGTCTGGTTTCTTCAGGGCTGTGTTCGAGGGCTCGAAAGTAGTCTGATCTGGCTGATATTTTGTGGGAAGCTTCGTGACTCAGTGGGTTTGAGATTCAACGGTGGGATTGTCGTTTCAACGGTTGGTTTCTCGTGAATCGGGGTTTTAGTGAAGCTAGTCGCTACAGTTCTTCAGCAGTTGCAGTCTTGAGTGTTTGGGAAATCCAACGGTGAGTTCTTCTCTGATTGAGCTGAAATTTGGCAGAGGTGTTGTTGACTTGTTCATCTTGGATTTGTACGGTGAGATTGTTCTCTGGTTGCCGGAATCCTAGTGAGCTGAGGTCGTTTGTATCTGCTAGTTTTGTAAGCTTGTATTGCTCTCTTGTTGAGCTTCTTGTTGTTGGAGATTGCTCTTGAGCCTTAGTCTCTGGTCTGTTCTGTAGGAACAGGGAGGACGTGGTTGTAATACTCAAACATTTGATATAGTGGATTTTGAGTGGACTACGGTCCCGTGGTTTTTCCTTCTCACATCGAGGAGGTTTTCCACGTAAAAAGATTGTGTGTCATTTAGTTTCTTGCTTAGATCATTTGTGTCATAGTTCAAGCTCTTTCCTCACAGACTCACACAAGTGCGGGGAACTTTATTCCGCTGCGCATTCGCGTGTTTTCGTGTTTTCCCCAACAAAGCAAACGCTGAAAAATTGGTTGGATATTTGGTGAATGAAGATGATGTTCAAGTGGTTTCTATGACAGAGATGGGTGGTCTTGGGAAAACCACCCTTGCTAGACAAGCTTTTCATCACTACAAAGTCAAAAAGAAGTTTGATAGACTTGTATGGGTGAGCGTTTCACAAATTTGTGACCGGAATAATGTGTGGCAAACAATATTGCAGAATTTCAGACCCAAAGCAGAGGAAAAAGAAATGATGGAGATGACAGAAGCTGGACTCCAGGATGAACTCTTTGCATTGTTGGGAACATCAAAATCATTAATTGTTTTTGATGACATATGGAAAGAAGAAGATTGGGGCCTAATCAAGCCAATATTTCCACACAAAACAGGTGATGAGTCTGATGACCTCTCATGGTACATATCACATCATTATGCTTGTTGTGTCGTATTGCTAATACATGAGTAAATTCTTTACAGGTTGGAAGGTGATACTTACTTCTCGAAATGATAGTATTGCAGGACGTGGAGAAACACATATCAACTTCAAACCAGAATGTTTATCTGATCAAGATAGTTGGACACTTTTCCAAAGAATAGCAATGCCAATGAAAAATGCATCCCATGCGCATTTAAATGAAGGTATGTTTTGGGATCTATAATTATGTATTATTATTAGGATTTGTGTCATGATATATATTCTATTTGTGTGATGATGTTATGTAGAACTGAAGGATGTTGATATGGAAATGGAAGAGATGGGCAGGCAAATGATCGAACATTGTCAGGGATTGCCTTTGGCTGTCAGAGTGTTAGGAGGTTTGCTAGCTGCGAAATACACAGTGCACGATTGGAAACGGTTATCTGAGAATATTGGACCTTTTCTCGTTGGAAGAACCAATGACGACAAGAACAATTCACTAAACCGTGTACTGTCTCTGAGCTTTGAAGAGTTGCCTGGTTATTTGAAGCTAAGCTTCCTCTACCTATCCCATTTTCCAGAAGATTATGAAATAGATGTAGAAATTCTGTCCTATCTTTGGGCTGCCGAAGAAATACCGAGGTCTAACACTGAGGAAACCATTCGAGATGTAGGGGATAGCTACATAGAAGAGCTGGTAAGAAGAAATATGGTTATTTCTGAAAGAGACAATACAACTTGGAGATTTGAAACGTGCCGTTTGCATGACATGATGAGAGAAATATGTATTTCTAAAGCCGAAGAGGAGAACTTCGTACAAATCGTCGGTCCCGACCGCACACTCTCGGTCTCGTAGTACATCGAGGAGATTTGTCTCACAGCATCCGACTGCGTTAGATGTTGAAAGAGAGATATATAATTCAAAGGTTCGATCTCTCGTGGTTGTCCTAAAGAATATAAGCGACGCTTGGAGGCTTTCAAGTATAAGCTTTAAAAGGTTAGAGTTACTGAGGGTATTGCATCTCCCTAGAGCCGAATTCGAAGGAAGGAAATTACCTTACAGCATTGGAAAGCTCATCCACTTAAGACATCTGGACATAGACCTTGCGGTTATATCTCATATACCCTCTTCTCTACGAAATCTAAAGTTATTGATCTATCTATGTTTAATTGTAAGTGAGGAGTCTACATTCGTGCCCAATGTCTTGATGGGAATGAAAGAATTGAGATACCTTGCATTACCAGTTGATATGGATAAAAAGACAAAGTTGGAATTGAGTGATCTAGTAAACTTGGAGACCTTGATTAATTTCTCAACAGAGCATTGCAACGTAGAGGATCTTCGTGGCATGGCGAGATTGAGGACTCTTGGAATAATTTTAACATGTGAGAGCAGCTTAGAAACTCTATCTGCATCGATAGCTGGATTCAAGCACCTGGAAGATCTTTGTATAATCTATAGAGGGGCTAAGATGACGAAAGAATGGAGAAGTCTATCGGAATTCAATAATCTCAAAGAGCTGAGGTTGATTATAGAGATTCCATTGTTATATGATGAACTACAGTTCCCTTCTTGCATGACAAGGCTGACTCTATTGGAGGGTCGCTTTGAGGAGGATATAATGCCCATTCTAGAGAAGTTGGGTAATTTGAAATCGGTTCGTTTATTTAGTAACTTTTCCTGTGGGAGGCGAATGGTTTGCTCGGGCAGTGGGTTTCCTCAATTGCAGATTCTTGAAATAATGAAGTTAGATGAGTTGGAAGAGTTGATAATAGAAGAAGGATCCATGCCCCTTCTTCATACTCTTGAAATTTGTTATTGTGAGAAATTAAAAGAGCTTCCTGATGGGCTGCGATTCATCACTTCTTTAAAGCATCTTACTGTTTCAAAATGTGGAGAGGACTTGAAGAAGAGAATGTCAGAAGGAGGAGAAGATTATCACAAAATCCAACACGTTACTTCTGTCATTGTCAAATGAAACTACGTATCAGGTAATACGTTGTGTTTTCCCACCAATCTAAAATATCATGTACACAGAATCATCTAGTGAGACAAGTAATTTTTTTCTGAATTCGATTGACTTTTGTTTGTTTGTTCTTATGTTATTTTTGTAGACGAATCTTATCGGAAACAAATCTCTTATCAACTTCAGCAAATCAACGGAACAATGAATCTATGCATTCTTGTGTTCTTCTGTTCCAGTACTTATTATGACGAATATCAATTACACTGTGGTTTGTATCAAAACTGGTTTTATTATTTATATATGTTCAATGGTTTGAGTTATAATACGTATCTTGATCGTCCATGCTAAATTTTGTATGAGAGCGGGAGATAGCTAGCTCATTGGCTTTTTGCTTTTTTTTTTTTTTTTTTTTTCTGTTTCTCGGAGAAACTTTCTCCTTCTACGATTATTTTGTTAACCAATCACCCGTAACAGGCGCCTGAACAGATACCATGGTCTGTGGAAAATGTGAGAAACCAAAAGAATACATGTGTTTGTGACATTATGGATTTACACACAAGCTGTGGTCTTGAACATACATGATAAGTTTGGATGCCTCTAGACACAATTAGTGATAGAGAGTTCATTACCTGAGACCAAGAACCCTTCTCTGAATAACAACCAACAACTAATCTGATTGAAAGGTCGAACAAAGTGACAAGCAATGAGGAACTAAGTACCAAAATTGGTTTATCGTAACAACTTATAACCAGCCATTTACTCAGGTCTGACTTCTTTTGGCCAATGTAACCAAGAAAGATCTCAACAAAAGGCTCTTGTTCAAGAACAATCATATGGCTTACCAAGCGTCTAACCAAATTCAAGGGAGTTCATATTTTGCTGCACTTTCACAGGTAGACAAGCTATAACTGAAAGTGTAATACAAATATAATGTTTAAATCATCAGCTTTTAAAAATCCAGGAACGAATAAATCCTCTCAGTGTCAAGGAATCAACTTCGTTAGTTTATTGTAAATAGCATAATGACTGAGGTTCATAAAATATTAAACATAGTTCTCATCACTTTCGTCTCTCCAACTACTTCTCATCAGCAATATCACTTGGAAGATCTTCCCCGGAAGGTATTTTTCCGGATAGTTGGTCACTGAAGGATCTGAACTGTTCATGCTGCAATTCAACAAGCATAGAGAAACATATGATTTTAAAACTGTGTAAATGTATCAAAATACGAGTGCTTACTACCTTGAAAAAAACACTTACCTTTTATCGACAAGAACAACTGAACGGAGCTCACAGTTGGAGAAACTGCAACAATTAGAAGAAGTTGTCATATTGAGAACACAATACAATACCACATGATCAAAGAGAGAAGAAGAACAACAAGCTTACTGTGAAGAAATCTCGCTTTTCACAGCTGGATCACAATCGTTTCCAAATGAGTTCAATGTTTGATACAAGAACCCACTATGAGTAACAACCGCAATCTCTTTTTCTTTCCTTGTACTCAACCTGAATTCAGATGATATATCCAAAACTATTATAATCATCTACTCTTATGTCAAAGTAAACTATTAAGTACATAGAGATGTTATTAAGAGTTGCAGATATGCACCAGTTCATGAATTCCACGCCTCTAGCCGCAATATCTTTGTTCTCCTCTTGATGTTAGGCTCCAGAAGACATCTTCGTCAGTTTCTATCTGTATATAGAAG
>VHIU01000194.1:0-37875 GCA_010577795.1 Isatis tinctoria | reverse complement strand
CGAATAAAACTTGAAAATCGAAATTTTTTAAAAAAATAAAAAATAAAACAATCAACATAATAATAATTTTGTTTAATTATTTTATTAGTTGATTTGATAAAGTAAAAATACAATCAACATAATAATAATTTTGTTTTTTAAATCAATTATTATTTCTTAAATTAAGGGGCAAAATCGGATTAAAATATTTCAGAAACATAATTGGACAATTTGAAATCACAAAAGCATAAGGGGGCAATTTGATTTTCAATCTAGCATTCTGAGTTAAATTTCCCAAAGAATTACTAGTAAAAAAATTTAAGATAAAGGTTATAGTGTTATGTAAAAAAAAAAAAATATCTGGGATGGAGGTTGCAAACAAAAAAAAGTAGTTAGAAGATATTGTAGTTGTCTCAGAAAGGCAATATAAAATAGGCAGGCATGTTTCGTATGACAAATGTAAAACCACTGTTTATACCAGTGGAAAATAGTATCAAACTTTCGGCATTTTAGTGTTCCAAGTATGATGAAGAGGTTAGAGATATGGCCTAATATTCTATATGTAATCCGCATTTGGTTTATTTGTTTTCATTTTGACTTGGTGCTTAGCAGAAGTCACACTGGTCTTATTCAATTTTTATTTGGATTTGTATCTGGATATTAGATATTAAATATTGTATCTATATATTATTATTGGTTTTTACAGTTGACTATTATATTTAGATATTGCATTATTGGGATCAAAAATCCACATCTTTGAAATCAACAAAAAAAATAACTATATATTAAAAGTTAATATAAAATTAATTAAAATTTCAAAATTAAAAAGATTATCCCAAAGACGAAAACAGATCAAAATAGACAAAAACTCTAATCGACTAACAATCAAACCGTTCTGGACCAGATGGCTCGATCGGACCTGAACTAAATGATTTGGCCAGATCCAAGTAGAATGGCTTGGTCACGACCATACCGCCCGATCCAATTCATCCGATCCGATCCATCGTGCTATTCTTTTCCTGCAATTTCCATTTTTTACCGAAATTATTTGCATTTGATTTCTGCACTTTTAAAGATCTCAAATATTTAGATTTCTTGTATATATGTAATTAATTTTCTGTCTCAATACAAATTCTAAAGAATCCAAATGAATGAAACTTAATGAAACATTTATATACATGCAGAAACTGAGATGGCCTAAGTGAAAACCAAAAATTTAATTAGATAAATTTATACTATTAAAACAGAAGTACACATTTTGACATAACCTTTAGATAGGTAATGCTATTGTCTTTTAGTTGTTTTTCAAATATTCCTTAAGGGTAGTTTAGTCAAATGAAATATGTCAATTATAATTAAAATTTAAACCAAAATTAAATCAAAACCAAATCTAAAAATATCTTATTAAATCAAAGTGAATCACAACTTCCTTTTAAACATATTATAAAATATTTGATTTTTGATTTTATGCAAGAATATCTTATACACGAAAATTTGATTATATATATATATATAGAAATGAATATTATAAAATTAAGACTCAAATTAATAGTAATTATTTTCAATTTACTAGATGAATATTTTACTTTAATAAAAATTAATAATATTATAAATTAGATTGATATAGTTTCAATTTAATAAAAACATAAATATTAAAAATTATTTAATATTTATATTATTCGGTTTAATAGTCAAGGGTTGAGATTAATATGTGTTGTGAATGAAGGGGTTGGGATTATAACATAATCTAAAATAAATATTTTTTCATATCTTTCATTTTCATCAAAATTGAAAAATATTATTAGTAATTGTGAAAATAGGAAAATAAATTATGAAATTAATTTTTCGGTCTATAAAACGAAAAAATAGAAATCCTATAATATATATATATAATTATAGTTAAATTATTAAATCAAGTGGTAAATGTAAACAAAATAACTTAATACATAAATTATTTTAAATTTAGAATTAGATAGAAGTACTTTTAGTTTAATAAATTTTAAATATTATAAATTAATTAATATGTATGCTATTTGATAATATGATGGACGGGTTGTGATTGATGTTTTTTTACTAAATGATGTTTATTGGAGGGTTAATTATCAAACATGCAAAATATCTAGACCACCGTGAAACGGGTTAAAAAGCGAAAATAAAACTAAAATAAAATAATTAAGTATACAATTATCTTTAATTTAGAATTAAATAGAATAGAATTAAATAGAAATAGTTTTAGTTTAATAAAATTTAAATATCTAAATTACTCAATATTTATGTTTTTTGATAATATGATGGCGATTGAGAATAATATTTTTTAACGAAATGATGTCTGTTGTGGGGTTAATATCAAACACAAAAAATATTTAAACCACGGTGAAACGGGCTAAAAGAATGAAAACAAACTAAAAATATTGTTCGCTAACGGATTAAAATACTATATCTATATTAAAAATAAAACTGTTAACACATCTAAAAAAAATCTTAAATATATTATCTAAAAAAAAGATTAAGCAAATAAAAAAACTAAAATATAGATGTTATTTTCTATTAAATTTAAATTTTATCAAAAATATATTCTCGCGGATCAAAATCTAGTAACTGTTCTATTTACAAAGTTAAACATTGTGAACAATCTCTCAAGTTGTGCTCGTCATCCTTTCACATGAGCCATACTAGTATCCTTTTTAGTTTTCTTCGTTCCAATTGGAAGGGAGTAGATAAATAACTGTTGCACCAAAAAAAGGAAAAAACGTTAACATACTGTAAAACCAACCACCTTCGCTATCTACGAAAAAATTATTCCAATTTTGGGTCTTTACATAGGACCTCTAAGAAACAGTTTATAAAATGGTTATGCTTGTTACAAAAAAAAATACAAAAACAAATTAGATCTCTAATCATTCAAAAAGCAAAAGATCTTTTCAATAGTTCCTATTAAAGTGACATGAAACAAGAATCTAAATAGCATTTTCCCAATTTATGTTTTGATGATTTTACACCTATAGTGACTTCCGGGCATTTTTGTTACAGAAGATGCACTTCTGGCTAAAAGTGCACTTTCTCATGCTGAAAAGACATCATCATCCTTTTTCTCATTCTTTTCTCTTCTGTTCTTCTCCACTTTTGATTTTTTTCTTTTTTTTTTCTCTTTTTATATATTTTACCATCTCAACATTCCATGTATTAATTTGATTATTTTATATTTTTTAAGAAACATAGAGTATTTTTTATTTTATAATAAAAACTATAGTTTTTTCTATATTTTGATATCCACTTTGATATATTTTAAGTAATTATGAATAGAAACTTGTAGACACAACTGATACACAGGTTTTAAACCCTATTTTTCTACTGCAAGTGCACAGCAAACGAAGTAGTATTAAAGGATCGAGAATCCCACGAAGACCAAACATTATACTATGGTTTAATGAGATGGATTAAAAGCTAAGACAATTCAATGTGAAGTTGGTTTCGTTGGTGACAAGTAATAAACTAAAATCGGTAGTAAAACAATAATAAGCAAGCGTTATGTCAAGGCAAATCGCAGGTAGTTCAGAGCAACAGATCAAACAACAACTGAGGCAATGATTAAGCACGAATCTAGAACTCAAACTAATGATAATATCAATCCACTCTCGTGGCATCAATAAATTTGTCTAAAAATCTAGAAATCCTAACTCTCGTTGGTTTTAGAAATCTCACTCAAGCATTAGAGACTAGATTTGATTTGTTCACAATCCTCCTACACATCTATTCTCGCAGACATATAATGAATTGCTCGCCAATGTTCCTTCTAGCAACCTAGCAACTCTCGCTGTCTAAGTTAACCTAAGATCAAGAATCAAGTGATCAAATTGATTTAAGCAATAAGAACAACTAATGGTGAAGATAAATGATTTGATAACCTATTTTTGTTTAATCCTTAGCACATGAATTCCTTTGAAAACCTTAACATAACTAAGAGATCTACTCAGACATGAATGAAGAAGAAAGCAAGGCGATTGAATTAAAAGAATGCATTGATATTAAAACAAAGTACTAGGGTTCAGAAATCTTCTCAGATTGAAGCAGAGATCTTCTCCCTTACAAGTAGAAAGCTCTAAAGACTTGAAAACTAAAAGCTAAGAAGTAAAAGATGACTAAAAACCTAAAACTATAGAGAGTATATATAATCGGGTCTTCTAGGCGGTTGCTCCCTCTTTTTCGTGATTAGGAATAAGTCAAATCGACATTCCTTATTTTTTTGGTCGTGTAAGCACGTTCTCGGTAGTGGCCAAAAGTCAGGAGCATGTGCTCGCTGTTTGGAGTTGATAATTTCTTTACACGATTCTCCTTCTTTACTTCAATTCTGATTCTTTCCTGATCCAAAGGCTCCAACTGCTTCAAACTCCAATAAAATCTCCATAGCTACTTAAAATCACCTGAAATACACTCAAAGACTCTAGAAAGTGGTTAGATATTAAGGTTAGTATGGGTCAAAATCATAACATATCAACTCCCCCGGACTTAGATCTTTGTTTGTCCTCAAACAAACTAAATCGAGACGCAGAGAAAAAGGTGGAAATTCTCAAAATCTCAGTAACCGAGAATAGACCATAACCTGCAGACAACATACTTCAGAAATAGAGATACACATTCTTACCAAAAACCTCTCCAACAAAGTTCACCAAACCCAAACCGTATGACTTGCAATCCCAGAAAGATTTAAGTTCAAGACAATAGACTCTCTACATTTAATTAAGGGTGGCATGAGCTTCTTGTTAAGAGCACTAACTTAGTAAAACGAGGCTTGGTGAAAACGAGGCTAAAATTTCAATGTGGAGCTTTAGAGTGTTTAGGGTTACCGTGTTCCAGAGAGAATGCAGGATATCGCACAAAACGGCAAGGGAGAATATACACATTGATCTTCCACAACCTCTAATTCACTCTCCTCCTCTTATAAGACCAGCTCTTCAACTCGGTTCTTCTTCCTTTTCTTGTTCACTCGCGATTGGCTCATGCTTCAGGACACATCTTTGAGTTACTAACTCATCACCTCTTATACTCGAGTTACTAACTCGTTTTTTTTTTCGATATGAATTTAAAAGAATAAGGGGAGTCTTTACATTGCATGTGTCCTTCGGCGAATTGTGATTCCTTTGTCCTCATACCCGATTTTTCAGGTGCTCTGGGGCAGCGAGCAAGTGCTCGTACTCTCGAAAATTTTTTTTCTATTCTTCTTCTTACGACTTCTTCAGAAATAGTGAATCAGAGGTCACGTTAGTCATTTTCTCGCCGACCTTTTTGCACATATCTGCATAAATGAGAAAAGAAAATACGAGTGCAAGTGGTTTGAAAAGAAGTTAAGGTCAAGGCGGGGTACTAGCTAAAAGCTAGCTATTCAGGATCAGCAAGAGTGGCAAAAGGAATAAGAAGTTCTGAATATATGATGTAACTCGTTCCCTAATCCTAATGCCCATAGCAAGAACAATTTAAGTCCAAATTACGTCCAGAGAAATACAGTCTAAAGTCTATCAGATAAAACCTTAAAGGGACTAAAGTTTTCTGGCCCGGAGGAAGGATCCGAATGTGAAGAAGCCTCAGCTCGTCTTTGTACTCTGAGTTCTGCAGCAATGTTCACTAGAAAGATGGTCAAATTCGCAAGTGGTTAAGAACTCATCATAGATTTTGGTCCTAATCTCCATATGTTTTGAAATGACCCATATAACAAACTTGGTGCATGATTTGTATTAGGTCATTCTTTTGGATGTAATGGAACGGCTTTCGGCTCCCTCCATTTTTGGGACAGAGTTCGGGAAAAAAAAATTATTTTCCTTAGTTTCTGCAGAAAATTTTATTTTCCTTAGTTTACATCGTTTTTCTGGCTTATAGCCATGGTTATAAAGAGTTATAGAGGTCGTCTCTTTTGGGGGATGATAGAGTTATAGAGATCGTCTCTTCGGGGGATGATAGAGTTATAGAGGTCGTCTCTCTCTTTTTTTTTTCTTTTTTTCTTTTTTTTTGGGGGGGGGGTGGGGGGGGGGGGGGGGGGGAAGGGGGGCTGGAGTGCGTGCAAGGCGCTCTCGTCGCCTCAGCTCGTCGAGTTGGATGTTGGTCGGCTACTTTCAACACGCTTTGGTCGGCGCAAGCATTCCGCGATCTCGAGGGTTTTGAATACGGGACTATGCTTCCTCTCATGCTCGGCGTTGTTTTTCAGTATTGATCTCAATTCACAGCATTCCTCGGTCGTATGTCCGAAGATTTCATGATGGTAGCAGTATGCCGCGCTACTCCTTCGTTCTGGTTTCAGGTGCGGATTGCGTTGGTCTTTTTGCGGTCTACCGAAGTACAGATCGGCTAAGTTGTCATCGTCTTCTGTTCTTCTGGAACCGTCGGCGGAGTGGTGCGTTTGACGCGTTCGCATGCTTCTTTGGATTTTATCGAGATGTTCCTAGGTTGGGGCTGTTTCTTTGGGTGCCTCTATTTTAATGAGGTAGTCGGCTTCCTCTAGTTCTTCTTCTAGGTTGTGGTATTCACGCATATTCATGCTGGTCCGGAGCGGCGAACTATGATACAGGAAGTTCCGGAGAGACAGGAGGGCTACTTCTTCGATCACCGTGACTAGTGCGAGTCGTCTCTTGCCGCCCTCGGTCACTATTGAGACCTTCCCTAATGTTGTTCTAAAGTGCTTGATATACGCGTTTAAGGTTTCTCCCGGGCGTTGCATGATGGCATGCAGTTCGGCTAACTCTTTTTCATACTGTGTGCACTCTTCTTTAAGCAGGAATTCCATTAGGAATCGTTTGTAGCCGTTGATTGAGTTTGGGGGAAGGTTCAGAAACCATTCTCGTACCGGCCCTCGCAGGTTTTCCGCGAAAATTAGGCACCTATTGACATCCCTTTCGACGTGCAGTGGGTCCATATCGTGCACGGCTGTGGTGATCGCGCATATGTATCGTCAAGGATCGGCACTGCCATCGTAGGTCGGGACCTCGTTTATTCCTGAACAATACAGAACGGTGTTGGTGATTTGATACGTGAATGGAGATCGGTAGGTTCCCATCGACGAAATACGGTTCACAGGATTTGGATCGCTTCTCGTCTTTCCGGGGTATTCATATCCTCGGCCTTGTGAGTACCCTGCTGTTTCGGACCCTGCAGGAGTCGACCTACGGTTTCTTTTCTGCCCCAAGTGCTGTGTGCCAGTGGGTATGAGTACCACTCCGTTTTTCTTGTGATTGGGATGTGTAGATGTTCTTCCTCTCTCCACATGTAGCCACTTTGGCGTCAATCTTCCTTTCGAGATTTTTTGCTTCCATCCGCTCGAGGAGCGTTTTTAGCATGAAAGACAGGTCGGTTTCGTTGGTTGGTTCCGGCTGATGTATTTGCTGCTCCGAAAGTTTCGGTACTTGGCCATCGTCGTCCTTTCTTTCATCGCTTTCTTCTGGAAAACCGTTTTGTTCTGAGGGAACTTCCGCCTCTGTCGTCTGGGAGAATTGCCTGGTACGTGCGGACAAGTACGTACCATACGGCCCTAAGTGGCAGATCCGTATATAGCTCTCCATCGTTCTTCTGCGAATGGTTTCAGTGTCGTTTGGAGATTCTGATCTTCTGGTTTCCTCCAAGCTTGTCTTCTTTTTTGTTATCTCGTACGTTTAGAAAACTGTCCCCCTCCTTCTAGCGCCGACTGTTGATGGTGGGGTTTAATAGCGGATTTATATCAAAGGTTTACAAAGGAAATCTTGGTGGAGAGGTTCAGTTTTCGGTGTTTATGAGATAAATCACTTTCCCCCTATCGGCATCACCTTCCCTCCTATTTATAGGATTTTCGGCTTCCTTCTTCCGGGCGACTTTTCTTTTCCCCTTGGTTCGATGCATGTCCTTTGACAAGACGCGCATTAATGGCTCTCGATGGCCTCGCAAACGGCGGCTTGCTTCCTCATTTTGCGTTCCAGTCCCATCATAACTGTCGAGCCGACCGATAGCTGTCTTTTCACGTCCGATGGGACTTCTTCTAGTCTTTCCCCCATCTTTCGCTACTTCGTCTACTGTATTACTTTGTCCTTACCGATGTTTCTTTACACCGACGTCCAGGCTGGGGGTCGTTCTAGACCTCCCTACAACAGATGTGTTACAAGTAATTCTCGAAGAATAAATCTAGAAAACTTTGGTTGACAAGTTCTTACATGACCGAATACGTCAACGGGTTCATAGTTAACTTAGTCCAAGTCGTACACGCAGCCTAATTAGTAGTCAACATTTCTTCCGGTTGCTTTCGTGGTCGCCTCCTTACATTTATTTTAATTTTCAACCGTATCCCAAAATGATATACTCGTAATAAGTTAAAAAAGAATGACCCACTTTACTCTTTTTTTTTTTGTGGTCGTCACAATGCTTTTGTTATTTAAAAAATAGAAAAAATTTTGTAGCTCATATATTTAATTCCTCGTAAATTCCTACGCAATTTCTCTCTATATATAATAGATATCTTATGACTTACAATTGTCATCAAGCAGGTTCAACATCTCAAAGTACCTATCATCTCATTCTCTCTCATTAAAAATATATCGGAAATTTCTGTAGCTTACTTCAGCCATGACCGCTAAGGTAATTTCTCTATATTTTTCTCTCTTAAAAATCCAAATATAGAAACCATTTAGTCAAACTCATGTCTTAATATGCAATTATAGCCATACTGATCTTGACTTTCAAATTGCAGAAATCTGTGTTGCAATTGAGTGTTCACGATGAGAGAATCAGGAAGAAAGCGTTTGCGACCGTTTCTCAATCTCCAGGTATCTTCATAAACTACCTTTCAAATTTTACAGTATGATATTAATAAAATTGGTAAAAATATACATTTTCTGATGATTTTTTTTCGTTTTTATTAATATAGGGGTTACTTCGATAACAATGGATGACAAATCCGGAAAAATGACGGTATTGGAGAAGTTGATGTAACGAGAATCGTGATGAAGCTAAGGAAGATATGTAAGGCAGAGATCGCTTCGGTTGAAGATGTTAAACCACCCGAGAAAAAACCTGAACCGGCGAAACCGGCTCCAGCTAAACCGGCCGAAACTGTTGCCATTCCGGTTACGCATATGAACTACCCATACCAATATCATTCTTCCTACGCAAATTCGCACTATCAACCATACGGGAATGGATATTCTAGAGTTGTGGTGGAGGAACCAAATGCTTGTGTGATTATGTGATTTAATTAGCTAGAGTTATTTCAAATAATGTAAGTTATGTAACACTTAATTTTGATAGAAGAGTGTATTTTTTGGGGTGTACTGTTTAATATACATTTCTCGTGTCACCTAATTCGGGGGAAAAAATAATTTATGTATGATAAAGTTGAGCTTCATACGCTTTGTTAACTTCTTACTTCAAAATAATCTTCAAAATAATTTGTCTTTTTTTTTTAACTGAAATTAGTCCTTTTCCTCGCGGTTTCATTCATATGGACTTTTCTCCTATGCTAATGTACAAAAAAATTTTGTCTCTGTCTAGTCTAAATCAAATATGTTGCGAGGGATCACTGCGTGTGATTGTTGGATCTATGTAAAGTATTTGGATAATCATTTTCTTATATTTCGACTGCTATATACAGAGTTTTTATACTCAATGCTGGAGCCTGGAAGTAATAAGATAGCATTGTTGAGTTGAAAGAATTACTAGTAAAACAATTTTGAGTATGTAAAAAAAAAATTTGGATGGAGATTGCCAAAAAAAAGAAAGCTAGTTAGAAGATATTGTAGTTGTCTCATAAAGCAACATAAATAGGTAGGCATGTTTCATATGACAAATGTACAAGTACAACCACTGTTTATACCATTGGATAATCATACCAAGCTTTCAGCATTTTAGTATTCTAAAGTATGATGAAGAGGTTAGAGATATGGCCTAATTAATGTAATCTGCATTTGGTTTATTTGTTCATTTTGACTTGGTGAAGAAATCACATTGAACTTATTCGATTTTAGTTGAATTTTGCATCTAGATTTAGATATTAGATATTGTATCTATATATTATTGGTTTTCAAAGTTGACTATTATTAAAAAAAAAAAAGTTGACTATTACATTATTGGGATCAAAAACAACAACTAAAAACAACTAAATGTTTTTTAAAAAATTAAAAAAAATTAGTCAAACTTTTTTAAATTAAACAGATCAATCCAGAAAAATAAAAAGAATAATAATCAAAACAGACCAAAAATCAAGTTACCCAACAACCGAACCGTTTCCAATCGAAAGTTTCAGTCGGACCTCAGCCAAATGATTTGGCCGGATCTGAGCAGAATGGCTCAATCACGAGTTCACGACCATACCAACTGATCCGAGCCATCGTGCTTTTCCTGTCCTGCGATTTCTGCATTTGAACAAAAATATTTGCAAAGTGAAACTTTTTAAACAATCTCTCAATTTGTGCTCGTCATCCTTACACATGAGCCATACGGATATTCTTTTTAGTTTTTATGGTTCCAATTGGAAGGGAGTAGATAAATAACTGTTGCACCAAAAAAGGGAAAAAAAATGTAACATACCGTAAAAGCAACCACCTTCGCTATCTACGAAAAAAATTATTCCAACTTTGGTTCTTTACATAGGATCTCCAAGAAACAGTATTAGTTTATAAAATGGTTATGCTTGTTACAAGAAAACAAAAACAATTTAGATCTCTAAACAATTCCTATTAACATGAAACAAGAATCCAAATAGCATGTTGCCAAATTATGTTTTCTTATGATAAAAAAAAAAGCAATCTAATGACAAACACAAATTAAAATCCAACATCTTCAAAATGTGTAAGACAAACCCGTTGTGGCTTCAATCCGAGCTTTGATCTAGAGAACTTGCTTGAGAAGTTCTTGCGTGACCGAATTAGGGTCAATAGGTCAATAAAAGTCCAGGTCGTACACGCGGCCTTAATTATGAGTAGTGACACTTCTCTTCCCTTTGCTTTCGTCGTTGCCTCGTATCGTACGTACCATTGATAGATATTGACTCGTTCACTCTTTTGTGGCCGTTCACAATGCTTTTGTTATTTAAAAAAAAAAGATAAAAACTTTTATGGGTCATATATTAAATTCCTATGAAATTTCTATATAATAGATATGTGAGGACTTGCAAATGTCATCAAGAAGTTTCTACATCTCAGACTATCACTCCTCTCATTCTCCCTCTCTCTCTCTCTTTAAAAATACATAGTAAATTTCTGAAGCTTTTCTATAGTTCTCTTCAGCCATGACCGCGCAGGTATACACTCTCATTTCATATATTTTCTCTCCTAAAATAATTATATTTCAGTTTACTGATGGTCTAATCAATTATGTTTTAAAAATCTAAAATACGTAATTAGCCGTACTAATCTCGGGTTTTAAAATGGCAGAAATCTGTGCTGAAATTGACTGTTCACGAGGAAAGAATCAGGAAGAAAGTGATGCGGACCGTTTCTCGGTTTCCAGGTAAATTATTACAAAGTTTTCAAAATGTACAAATATCATGAATACTTTTAGTAAGTTGGGAAAATAACTAAAACATTACTTTATGATTTGCTTAAAAAACTTTTAGGGGTAACTTCGATAGCAATGGATGACAAAGCCGGGAAAATGACGGTAGTTGGAGAAGTTGATGTACCGAGAATCGTGAAGAAGTTAAGGAAGATATGTCACGCAGACATCGTTACGGTTGAAGCTGTTAAACCACCTGAGAAAAAGCCTGATCCACCTAAACCGAAGACTGATCAGAGTGTTGTATATCCGGTTCCGGTTCCGGGTCCGTACTGGTACTACCCGTACGAGTGCTACGTTTCCTATCCAGATTCTTGCTACTATCAACCACCATGCACGAATTATAGAGTTGTGGAAGAACCAAATACTATTTGTGTTATTATGTAATTTTTTCTATAACTATTTTGGAATAGTGGTAGTTATGTAGCATTTAGGTGAGTGTTACTAAACTTGTAATTTCAAAGTGTAATTTGCAGTTCATTGTTATTAGAAATATTTTAATAAATAGATATTAGAAGATGTTGTAATTTAAAAGTGTTTTGATGGAATTTTTTAATTAGAAATATAAAAATCCAAATCCCATGGTTTTAGATGAAATTATAGAATTTTAAAATGACAATCATCTCTGATTCACCTAACTCATCTACAAACTAATTAAAAATCAAATCATTTCAAATACTATATTCAATTAATTCTTTTTAATTTATTGAAGAGTGTATTTTGTTGGGGTATTGTAATACACATTTCTCTTAATTATTCCGAAAAAAAAGAAAAAAAAAAAGTTAATTTCTATATGATGAAATTGATCTTAAAAATTTTTACTTTTAATCATGTAGCAATAATTGATCTTTTTCCCTGCGGTTTCATTCACATAGACTTCTCTTATGCTAAATCAATGTGTTAAAGAGGTTGGTTGTATCGGTTAATAATTTGGATACAAATGGGATATACACATTAACACACATAAGTTTTTTTTTTATTTTTAATACCATTACTTTTATGGGGGATTTTGCAAAATGCCTTCTTTAAGAATTGATATTTGAAAAAATGCCCTTTTTTGGATTTTGAAAAATACACTTTTTATATGTTAAAAGACTATTTTGACTATATTTAAACAAAACATTATTAGATCATTATAAATTAAAAATAAAATTCGAAAATAATATTGTTAAGATTGATATTTTATTTTTGTTGCCGGTATAAAAAAATATCGATATAAAAAATATCTTAACTATTTAAAATTATATCTTAGCAAACATAATTATTTTTGGAACCTTATATAAAAACTTTAATATCCCACTTATAATATAACTTCATCAAACAATTGACAATAATTTTGAAATAAAGTTTTAAGATGAAAAAATATTAAGATTATAAAATCTAATTAATCACCATGTATGGATCAAGATTATAAATAATATTTTGGTTCAGGAAAAAAGAGAAATTAATATTTATAAAAAAAAGAATAAAAGAACTTTTATCATTTTATAATGAAAAAAATCAAAATAAAATTTTAATTTTCCAACCGTTATTATTTAAAATTCATTTTATTTAACTTAATTATAAATTTCATTCTATGATAATTTAGTCATTTCATTTCAGAAAAAGTGTAGTTTTCAAAATCCAAAAAAACTAAGGTATTTTTCAAAACAAAACTCTTATTAAGGTATTTTCCCAAATTTTCTCTACTGTTATTGATGAAACGATTACATATGGTTCGATCCCAACCATTTTAAAGAGATTACATAACATGTAAAGAAATTTAGTAAGATAAAGAACCAAAACAACTGATTTAAATAAGTCGCAAGTACCAATCAATGGCACTACTAACCACGGCCACCTCTCCTTCCTCGTTCACGATTACCACGTCCACCGGTAACATGTTTCCAATGCATCTCCTTAGCTTTTTCCGACTGTCTAACTGGCCTTTCCCAAAGAACTCTTTTATATGAGGTCAAGAGTTCTACGGGATCGGGCGCATCGGTTAAAGCGGGATTGTCATTGTCATCATCTGAATCATCTTCATCCGAAGAATCTAAAGAAGCAAACCTATTGATGGACAGAGCTAGAGTGGATGAAGATCTGCGCATAACCGCATCTGCTTTCACAGGAGTAGCATGTTTGGAAGGATATTAACACACATAGTTATGTCCAAGTAATACATAATCATCGACTGTAAACAATAAAAAGTTTTTTGAATAATTACCGAATGGCGTCTTTAATGGATGAGATTAAAAGAAGAGTCGAGATACCTCCCGGTCATACAAGAAAACAAAAACAAAAGAGTCAAGATGGAAAGTCTTTTTTTAATAAAAGAAAATGTAAAAGGTATACATTGACTTGAGGGTTCCACATGTCGAATGTGGCTTTCGAGGATATTTCGTTCTTGACCCGGTGATGGTTGAAAATGCAAGTCTTCTTGAAGAAGTTTGTAAAACTAGCCTAAAATTATCATATAATTATTTTTGTAATATACACCATTTTAAGTCGAAACCTAAAATATGTTGATAATAACTTTAATACACGTAAGCTTTCAACATAGAAATCTATCTGAAAATTAATAATTTTGTTATATAATAATTTTCATAATAAGATATATGTATGAAATATTTGCTGTCGTGTCTATTGGTATTCTACATGGATTCTTCACCCATTTTTTAGTTTGTGCTCTCTATAAATCTCAAGCTAATTAAGCACGACTTTGCAGCAAAGATGAAATCTTAAGAAGGGAACATGAAACTTGAATAAACTTGTGGTGTATATTATAGAAATATAGACATGTCACCGTCGCATAATCTCGACATCACTTTTATTAATAAAAACGATTACTACATCTTCAACTTGGACTATATGTGTTCGCCTTGCCTTGCCGTGCTAAAACGTTGGAGAGTGAAAGTTTGTCTCATTCTCATAGAAATCAATCAAATCATACTTTTCTAAACTAGAGAACCAATCAAGCAAATCACTTTCACAAATTATTAAATGTGAGATCATATGGATAAGGGAGACTTAATTCGTATATATATATATCCCATTAAGGTTTGTTGAAAAAATATCATATTAATGGGATAGGTTGGATACAACCTCAAAACATCCTTTTCGGTTAAGAATGTTCAATAAGAATGATGAGGGCATCAAATCCAAATCTATTCAAAAGAAGTGTTAAAAATGTAGCAAATAGACCTTCGGATCCACCCAAATATAAGTATGACCTGAAAGATATAGTTCATGAGTCCAATATAAATCAGCCAGGTCTCGAGGTATTTTGGCATGTCTTTATCAGCCTCTCAAACCTTCATACCATTGAAGACCTAAGAAAGATAAGTTCAGATAAACCCAAAATCATGAAATTATTTTAATGGTCCTATATGAACATATTGCCCTTTATTGAAAGATTCCGGTCCAACCATTAGGAATTAAGTTCAGAACAGAGTTCCATAATCTTGACTCATCAAGAACCCATGGAGAACCCAATACTCAACGCAAAACGGTGCAAACCTGACCAGAACTGAGGTTACAACCTGGTGACCCAAAACTGTCCAATTATGAATCTTTCTTTCTTTACATCAGTGCAATAGTATCTTTAGCATACCGAAGACATCGCGTCTCATATAATCAGAGTAATGCCTTAAAGTGCACCCAACAAATAGGACACTTCATCTTTTGGATTCAACTTGATTTGTCACAACCTTTTAATTAGTTGTGTGGCCTCCTTCGGTCAATTATTTGCTTATTCTCCGTCTCATCCACTCAACTAAGTAGAGAGAGCCATTCGGCCAGATACTTAAGACTCCATAACTTGATTTTTATGTTCATCTCATCCACTAATATATGTAAAGAGTTTCTGTCAGCCAGCTATTTAGACTCCATAAACTATCATCACACTTCTGATTTTATATCACTGAACAACCGAACCAAACTGGTATGACTCAAACTAATATCGTCAACCATCCAGTTATGCCTACCAATATCATTAACCATATATCTTCATTCAAATTCTCACCACCGTCTGGATATGAATTCCATAATCGTAGAGGAACATTCTAAGATTTAAGATTTGATAACTTCCTCAAAACAGTCCTTGTTTCTCTTGGTACCAAAAAACACACGTACGTATATCATTCTTGGTTACAAAAAAAAAAAAAAAATGAAACTGAACTAAATACCAAAGCAGAGGACTATAGATTAGTTTATGTACCCACAAGTCCAAGAGCCAAAAACATAACATTACTACTCTTCTTTCCACATCTCTACCCAATTCTCCTTTGCCTCTTCTACTCCGAAAAGAGAGTTAGTCTTGGCCGGGTCAAGGTTTGTGGACAAGCTCCCGTACGCGATCCCAAGAGCCGACGTACCAAAGGTCACGAGCGTGGTCAAGAACGGGACCCACAAAGGCACGTCCCAGACGTTTCTATCCTTCAAAACTTCAAGTAATTTCAAGATTGCCACTCCCAAGCCCAGTGGTGTCCCCACAGACACCACGATCCTCCCCATCATCCTCTCGAACACTTCTTGAGGTATCGGCGGGTCATCTTCCGGGTCCGGGTCTGACTTTCCAGGTTTTTCAGAGTTTCTAGAAGGTTGAAACCCCTTAGGGCTCGCGTGGAGCCTGGATTCATATCTGAGTTTGCTGTTGTTAGGGATTATGATTTTTGGATTCTGGAGTTTGGTTTTCAGAGATGTTCTTGAGTGAGATAATAACGGTAGTGTGTGGTGCGAGCACAAGAGAGCTCTCATTTTCTTTCTTCTTCTTCTAATGTTTTTTTTTCTTTCTTTCTCTTAAAGTTATTTGTGCATTTGATTATTTACCTTATAATACATGTAGATAAGGTGGCATGCATATTTTGTTTTTATGTGAGATATTATATTCCTCGCCACACATTTCCTACTATTTATCCTTCTTTCCAAGAAAATAATATGAACACAAAAAGAGACAATTCGTGGGTATACTGTTTTTTTTTTTTTTTTTTTTTTCGAATTCTGTAAGAACATGGAATGAAACTTACCGAAATTTAAACAATTCACTTGCATATAATGAAGGTCAACTGAATCTTGAAAAATGATCGACAAGAAAAGTCTTTGACTCTTGATATTATTATATTTGCTTCACTTAGCTACAATTTTTTTTTTTTTTTTATAATTAGATTTACCGTTCAGTTTTTAAGAACCATTTGATCTTGGTAGCTTCACGTACGATTTCCTCACCTGCAAGGTAAACAACATAAAACAAAGAGCAAAGGATAAACTTAACTTCCAGCGCAGAAAAGACATGGCAAAACAATTTCTTGGTAGTCACGTAACATACCGTACTAGGAGACATATAATAATAACGATCATTGCTGTCCGAAGAGAGCACCGTAGGAGGTTGTGACGGTGAGAGCACCGAAGGAGGTTGTGACGGTGAGAGCACCGAAGGAGGTTGTGTCGGTGGAGAAGCGTAGAGTGTTGGCCGGAGAAACGGAGACTGACGGTAAGGTGAGGTTATCGGTGAGCGGAGGAGCGTAGAGATCATGATGTTCGGCGACAGTGGACTTGAGCGATACGGCGAGACAGGAGATGCTAGCTCCGATGGCCACGTGGCAGTTCCCGGCGATTGTGGCCTCGAATTACCAGATATTGGCATGTTTACTGTTATCCTAGTGAGGGAAAAAAGATATATAATACTGTAATTTGCAGTCTATTATATGATTGATAAATGATGAATATACCTCTTATGAATTTCGACATACCGGTCTGTCTCATCAAATATTTCTTCCTGCAAGGTTCATAAAACGGTTAACAAAAAAATACAATGTTAGTAATCTAACAATTTATAATGATTACCTGTATGAGTTCCTCCATGACATCTTCCAGAGTTATTATGCCAATGACTTCTTCACCTTCATCAGCAATGCTATCAATGTATCGGATGGGACTCTGATGATTAACTTCACTTGAGCTCATCACAGGAATGCTCAGAACAACGTTGCCATCTTTATTAGCCGTTGCTGAAATAAGACAAAAAAATTGTCATCTCAGTACTTTATATGATTTCGGATTTTATTGCTCTCCTATATATATACAAGTCTCTTAACCATTGATGCTCTTGTCATGGTCGGGAGTGTTGGTATTGGTACAGTTCTTGGTCCTAACGACAGCAGCCATGTGGCTTCGACCTGTTTGGAAGATGTTGAGGATGTCGTAGAGAGGTAGATTCAAATTAACCCTGTTTGCAGAATTTTGGAAGAGAAACAATAAGCTTTTTTTGGATCGGTCCAGCTTGGAAAGCAGTTTAGTTGGTTTGGTTAGAGAATCTATATACCTGGCCATTCTTCTGATGGGGAGATCTCTGATCGGTGTCTCGTCTTCAGGACGGAGTTTGATCAAGTTCTTGACCTATTCAAAACTTATGTCAGAAGGCAAAGTGTTTTCAAGATTACCGTGGAATAGCTTTTGTTGCTTACTCACCAGAATATATCCGATGATAGCAGTAGGATCCACCGAGTAAATAGGGACTCGGCTATGGCCTTCACTTGCTATTAATCCCATTGTCTTTCTGTGAAACCCAAAGAGGATAAGAGAAACGAACTAGCTGAATATATATTGTCGAAAAGCAGAGTGAGGAACATACTCGTCGAGCCTAGAGTTTATATCAAGGGAGAATATCTCGGAGACAGGTGTCATTGCGTCTTTGGCACTCTTGTGAGACATGTCCAAAGCACCTGATATGATTGTCGTTTCATCGTGAGTCAGTTCACCTCCTCTTCCTGCCTAATTATCAGAAGAAAGGACACGGAGAAAGAAGAAGAAAAAAAAGACATTCAGCTTACATATTGACAAAACCATTATAAAAAACATCTCAAGTTTTTGAAACAGACCTCGTTTCCATGCATAAACACAAATGACTTGAGCTCTGCTCGCCTTAAAAGTGTAGAATGTTTTCTTCCAAGCAACAAATCGAGAAGCTGAAGCATTGAAAGAAGAAAACTTTGAAGCATTGTTTTACAATTGATTCTAATAAAAAGTTCCACTGGTTTGAAGCTGTGTGAGTTACCTTGCTGATTGGATAAGCTAACGGAAAGAAGACTACAACAATAAATCTAACCAAAATCGATAGCTTTGCTCCGATGCTCAGCCCGTACCGAGAGCATACAGCTTGAGGTATGATCTACGACAATGAAAAAAGAACAGTAAGAGTTCTGGGAAAACTTAAAAAAAACACAGATCAGCAAAGAAAGCTAATTTAAATTCCATTCACCTCGCCAAATGCAAGTATGAGAGTCACGGATATCAGAACAGAACCCCAAGCTGGAAGCAGGGAATCGACAAAGACTGGTAAAGCCTTTTGGATTTAGGATTAGAAACATAGTCAGTAAATACTGAATCAGAAGTTTGGAAAAAGGCTAAAGTAAGTAGTATCCAAAGATACATGCATAAATCTGATACCTCCATTGCCAAAGCGTTGCCTATGAGGAGTGTACACAAGAGAAGATGCTGGTTTTTAACGAGTGGCAGGATCTTTTCTGATAATTTTGTTCCATTTTTTTAAAAAATATGGTGTTAGTTTGAAGTATGAAGTAAAAGAGTATGAGTAGATCAATGGATTCTTGAAACTGACCAGCGTTTTTGCGCTCGTTGGGTTCACCAGCTTTGATTATGACCTCGAGCTCGACGAGACTAAGGGACATGAGTCCAAGAGTCAACCCAGACATTAAACCTGCGAAAGCAACTAGACCAAAACATGCGACTAGGTAGAACCAGAACATAGGCTCACAGCAAGGGACATCATTTGCTGCCATTTCTTAAGTATTACAGAAAGTAAAGACTATGAATGTTGATTGATACTGAGAGAGTAATGAGTTTGGCTGTCATAGTAACTTAAATAGTAGCCAGGGATGACATAGTAATACCAACTGCTACACCAGGTGAACAGAATCCAAGAACCACCATCCAAAATTTTCTATTAAAGAAAATATCTCATTCTGCGATCAGCCATTACATAAGTTTGAAAACAATCTCTTCTTGTAAGAACCTTTGCACTCGTAATAATAAAATATCGCAATTTTTATGTCCACCCTTGTCAATCTATCATGCTCCAGTGACCTGCTATCACAAAGTCTTATGAACTGATGTTGGCCAAGACAGCAAGTACACAATTGGGTAGATTTTGAGACCGTGTTACACAAAAAGAACAACGACAGGGGAAGAATGTCACACCCACTTAGTATGTGGTGCAATTCTCAAACAAAAGGTGAGGAGAACAACATGGAACAGCTCGCATATTGCCAACTCAGAGCGAGTGGAACTACTCACTATGGTCCAAATAATGCCGAATGTGCTCATGGTCCTTTAGCCCCAAACGAGGAAAATCTATTCGAAAGATCTTCAGAAATACTAATACAACAACAGAGTAAAGTTCCAAAAGGGAGCAGGTGGGGAAGTATTAAAACCTTCATGATACCAATAAGACAGTGACCGATTCACTAAAGAAACAAAACAAATAAAATAAAGGGACTAGAACAATTACAATATCTGTCAAGGGTCAGACAAGAATTGGCCTCCAAAGAGGCTTTACAATAGTTCAGAAGAACAAGGTCGTGAGAGGCTAATTAAAAAAATTGTGCAACTCCACCAACAAATGAAGGACACAAACGCTGCTTTATTCAACTTAGCTAATCAATATACAATATATGGGGGAAGAACATCGTTATCTTCTTTAGATTTCTGCTAACAAATCCACTAACAAGTAAATTTTATTCATTTTGTCACTTTTCATTAAAACACATAGTGAACAGAGAATTTATCAACATACCTATCAATCCTATAAAATTTTCATTACCAAAAATCCTGAAAACAAAAAGACTAATCAAGAAATTTGACACAAGACTGAACCTCTAAAACCATGCAAATTGAAAATATTTAAGTATAATCAAAAACCATCAGTGATTGTAGATAGTGGTGGATGATACACAGATACTCCTAAAATTTTGTGCCTTTAATATGCCAATAACACAGATCGAAGAACACCAAATTAGATTTAATGCAAAAAAGAAAAGAAAAAAAGAGTATCTGTCTATCACCCACACTACCTAAAATCAACGACGATAACGAAATATTCTAGAGAAATTTTCAAAGCTTTCTTCTTCCTCTTTTCTGAGCCAGCAGCAACGTCTCTGTTTATCTTCACCTGAAGACGGAAAAAAGTCCGTGTCGTTCGTCTCTGAGTACAACGGCACGTTGTGTTTATTCGTTAGCTTCAAATGGCAGGTAGTGTATTGTTCCATGAACCATTTCTCAATAGATATTTGACACGTGGATCAGAATGACGACTTTCGCTTACGTTTCACCGCGCCGTTAGATTCGAAATTTTTCGCTTCGCTCTTTTGTTTTTTCGGGGGAGAACGGCGGAAAAAGAAAAAAGGAAGAAATTTTCACGAATCGAAAGGGAGAAAAAGAGAAATCTTTGAGAGAAACAGAGAAGAGAAGGAGAATAATGGCGAAGAAACTTAGCACGAACACCATGGATGACGTAGATCGATTGTTCCAGTGTTTCAAGTGTGGAATTTCTCCGCCTGGTGAGCTTCCTTCCTTCACTTTCTATCCCATTAATGGAATCACGTTCTGTGGTTGCTCGAAGTTGAATTGAAAGAATGGTTAAGGCGATTTGTCAACTGAAAACGAATTGTTACTGAAAATATTGAGATCTTTGCCAGTATAATCAACGAAATATGTATTTTTTTTTTATCTGTGGGATGTTTGCAGCCTCTGCTGTGAGAGAAAGGAAACGGAGCAAGAGAATGTTGAATCCTGAGAATACTTCTCCTGGGACGTGTAAGAACTTGCAGCCAAGTTCTTTGTCTGGGAAAAAGGGACAAAGAAACCAGATTGATGGAAGTCTCAGTCTTGACTCCCTTGTATGTATCATGCACCAAAGTTCTTACTTACTTGTCGTGTCTACTGCTGTGTGTGTGTTTGGAAATTGTTTTTGGAGTGAAATTCTGATTATGTCTTGTTGTTATCGCAGTCTGGTTCCATGAATGTAAAGAAGACCATTGGGAGGCAGTTTTCACCAGTTGTGTTTTACGGGTCTCCCAATGGCGTTCCTCCGAAAAGACCGTTGAGTTTGTTAAGGCTCTTGCGTGAGATACGTATCGATCTCAGTGAAGAAAGAAAAGCAATCTCCAGGTATATGTGAATAAGCTGGTTCTGGCTTTTGAATTCTACTTGGAGGTTCTTCTTTTATCCTTGGAAGCTGTAGAATGGTCTTTGATTTTTATTTAGGAAACAAGTTTGGGCCACATTTCCTCGGCAAGATGAAGCGATGAAGTTTGAAAAAAGGCATGAGAATGTGCGTGTTTTTAGTTATCAAGATCATTTTACTGGCCAAAGAAGGTTTCTGGTTTCAAGTTATGAAGAATTCTGGAATAGGTTCTTTTTCTTGCCTCTTTTAACATTCTTTGAGTGTCAACTTCTCTCAAGTGCTTTAATAGTGTTTCTTGTTCCACCACTTAGATACAAATCTATGAATCCAAAGCGCCGACATCATTATGAAGTGATCCAAGAGGTACCTAGATCTCATTCCCTTATGCTGTTTTAGTTATCCCTCACAAGAGTCTATCTGGCTTTTGATTCACTGCGTTTGATTGCAACAACTTCCTAGGGACTGCCATGCCATATGTACTTTGATTTGGAGTTCAATCAGAAAGTAAATGAAGGGAGAAATGTGGATGAAATGGTTGATATCTTGATATCACTCATTCTAGAAGCCTTGCAGGAGAAATACGCTATTGAAGGACAAGAGGATTGGATAGTAGAGCTCGATTCCTCAACTAAAGGTACTGTAAAAATGTGCATGCTCTCCCACCTTCTATTTATGAGGTATCATCCTTTCTGCTTCAGCTTTATTCTCTGAGCTAGCGTCTAGAAAATGCGTTGGTTCTCTTGACTGAAGAATTCCTTAAAAAATCATATGCAGATAAGTTCTCTCGTCATTTAATTGTCCTCATTCCAAAGGTTGCCTTTAAGGACAACTCCCACGTTGGTGCTTTTGTAGGAGAGGTACACTTACAATCGATATATTCATTTTGTTTCCTGAAAATATGGTTTTGTAAGTTGCAAGTTGGGAGGTTATGTTGGGCATGGCTCATTTTCATCTTGATGTTTCTTTCAGCTATTCTCACGGATAGTAAGTGCGAAGGAAAATGATGAAAGGTTGCGCAAGCTGTTTGTTCACAAAGAGGCTAATGATTCCGCATCCTTACTTTTTGTGGATACTGCTGTTTACTCTAGAAACCGTTGCTTCCGTCTTGCACTGTCATCAAAAGCTGGAAAGACATCGGTTCTTGTACCTACAGGACGGTTCAAATGTAAGGATATGGTAAGTCCAACTTCATTCAAGTCTCTCCTTTTCCATCTGGCTGTCTCAGTGTTGACTTCTAGTTTTGCTTTAGAACAGTTCATTGTAATTCCAGTATCTAACAAGACCACTGGTAAACAAACAGGGTGAACAAGATGTTTACATGTCATCCTTAATCTGCAACGTGACATCAGATTGTGAGAAGCTTCTGGTTTGCAAGATGGAATCAGACTGTATGAAGACACTTTGCTTTGACACAGAGGTCATTTTTCCATCACTTTTGCCTCAGACAATCACAGACTTGTGCTTTTAGCTTCCAATTGCATCTTCCTTCCACATATACTTGAGGGAAGAAAGATTCCGCAAATGTTTATACCTTTAAACTGAATTCTTTGGAGGTTGCAGGTGAACAATAACAGTATTGTAAGATACCAGAAAGCTCATAAATTCCAAGTGGATGATTGTTCAAGTGACAACATGTCAACATCGTACTTCGGAGGCAAATCCCCGTTCCCGCTAGTGGACCAATTCATAGAATCCATTGCTTCCACCGGGAATGTCTCAGGTTGCAATATATCTTTGTGCAACATTTTTCTGTTCTCGAGAGATTGCAATGCTCATCTTCTTAATAATATGGTGTGATATTCAGGTAAGATAAGGTGCTGGTACTGGTTTTCTGAAGATAGCCTGATTGTGTACAGCATGTTAAGAAATAGATACTGTGAACGAATTGGCAGGGAACATAAAAGCAATCATGGTACAATCTTTACTCAGTTATTCTATGAGTTTCAAGCGTTCTCTGTATTCTCAGCAATTAAAGAACATAATAACAAACTTTGTTGTTGTAGTGATGTACATTGTTGACATCAGAAGGGGAATCTATTATCAGAAATGCTACGATCCAGATTGTCGAGGTGTGTACTATTCTCAACTTTTCTTTAGCAGAAACAATCTGTAAGCAGAGTCTTGTTCCATACCACTAAACTTGTGTTTTGTCTTTCAGATTATCGATCTCCAATACGTCCAGTTCCAGATAGTTTCTTACCTGAAGATACGGTTTACTATCAAGGAGAGGCACAGAATATATGTGGCAATCTTAACCCAGAAGGAGAATGTTACATTGATAACGAACGCGATCCAGATAGTGGTGCGTGGTGGCTTGAAGCGGCTAAAGTCGCTGATGAATTTGAAAGCAAACCCAAGAGAATGGAACCTCATACCTTGGTTAGTTTACTTAACCGGTTTTCATACAAGTTAATAACAAGTCTAAAACAGCTTTAAAATGGATGTTGGTGTCATGTTCTTGACTTGACTCAAGATCTGTCTAATTTCTCGAGTTTATTAAAAGATGAAAGCTTTTCGTTGGCACACAGGAAAATTTCGAGGAAGATGATGACTGGTGGATAGCTGCAGAAGAATCCCTAAAAGGAATCTCATCTTTAAGTCCTTCCCCGAAATGCCCTTTGATTTAGACAAAATGTTACTCACCAAACAAAGTCAAGAGTCTTGCCTCAAGACCAATCTGGATTCGTCTTGTTCCCTTTCCTATCCTTAAAAGAACCCATCGTCTCCTTCCAAAACCTTAAATCAACAGATCTCTCTCCAAAAGAAAAATGGCTTCGTTCCCAGTTTTCATTCCGGCCACGTCGTTTCCTTCAATCCTCTCACATGAATCCTTGATCAATCACTTTCAGACCAATCTTCCCACATATGCCTCCACAATCACAAGCCCTGTCCGCCAAAACTACACCGTTTCACCACCTTCTTCTCTCCTCCTCATGCCTTCTTGGTCATCTTCTCCTTTTCTCCCTTACATGGGCGTCAAGCTCGTGACTTATTTCCCTCATAACTCCTCTCAGAACTTACCTGGCATCCACGGATCCTACACGCTCTTCAGCTCCACCACAGGACAAACCCTAGCTTCAATGGACGGTACCGTTTTAACCCTTTACCGTACTTCCTCTGTTTCAGGCTTAGCCTCCAAAATCCTAGCTAGAGACGATAGCCAGGTGCTGATCATGGTTGGTTCCGGTGCTCTCGCACCACACCTGATCAAATCCCATCTCGCTGCTAAACCAAGCTTGAGAAGAGTGATCATATGGAACAGAACTCCCCAAAAGGCTCAGGATGTAGCTGAATCTCTCTCCAAGGATTCTCAACACAGCAAGATCTCATTTGAGAGCCACGCTTCGTTAGATGAGATCATTCCTCTGGGAGATATCATAAGCTGTGCAACAAACTCGACCGTTCCATTGGTCAAAGGTGAGTTCTTGAAACCCGGAACACATCTTGACCTTGTTGGATCGTTTAGCCATGAAATGAAGGAATGTGACGACGACGCGATAAAGAGAGGGAGTGTGTTTGTGGATAACGACACTGCATTGGAAGAAGCAGGAGAGCTCGTGGGAGCGTTTGAGAGAGGAGTGATTAAGAGAGAACAGATCTGTGGGAATTTGGTTGAGTTGATAAATGGAGACAGAGAAGGGAGAAAGAGTTCAAGTGAGATAACGGTTTTCAAGTCTGTTGGTTCGGGTACTGTAGATCTCTTAACTGCACAACTTGTTCTTGAGACTTATCTCAGATCTTCAAAATAATTCCCGCAGGAGATCCGGACCCAATTTTTTTTCTGATCTTTCAAGTAGTGAATCTTTTTTCAGAAAAAAAGTTGCGTTTTCGAATTGTCTTCTAAACGAAATAACATATTGTTGCGTTAATGATACATTGCCATTTGCCATTTGTTGTGTAAAACTATAAACATGGATGCTGTAACGTTGTTCAAATACGGCATCTTCTTTGGTTCCAAGGTTTATAAAATACAAACATCGTGAAACTAATAACAAAGAGACATACTAATTTTTTTAGCAAAGCATTAGTTTGCTGCTTAACTAATTGGTTTTAGCCGTATATAGACAGTAACATAAGATCGTTTTTTATCCTCAATAAATTACTTGTTTTGATAATACCGTAAACCATCTTCAAAATATTAGATTAAAGCAAGTTGTAAGTTCTAAGTATCATCGAAGCCGTCTTAGCTCAGTGGTAGAGCGCGTGACTTTTAATCCCGTGGCCGTGGGTTCGATCCCCACAGACGGCGATAAACCACTTTTTTATAGGGTTAGTTTCTTAAATATATTTTTTTGGGTTATTTAGCAAATTAGCCCAAAAATATAATAATTGTGATTTTTTTGGCCCAACCCTAAAAGCTTCGGGTCGATTAAAAGAATAAGAAACCTAATTGTCTCACCCTCTTCCCTCTTCTCTCGAAACGGCCAACACGAAGTCGGAGTTTTGTCGCTAAACTCCTTCGTTGTCGTCGTGATGAACATGGAGACGGGCGAGACAGGGATGGGGAACACGGTGATGTGTCTGTTAACAGACCCAGAAGGAACTCATCTAGGTACTTCTATGTATATTCCTCAGAGTGCTGGTCCTTTGCAGCTTACTCAGCTCGTCAACAAGTTCCTCAATAACGTAACAATCTTTCCCTATCTTCTTTCACTTTTTCCGGAATCTAAATTCTTGTAAAGGAATGATTTTTTAGAAACTATGAAATCCTCTGTTTTCGTGTTTATCTTTGCGAATTTTTGATGCTTTACTCTGTTAATTACTAAAAGTTATGGACTTTTTAATTATTGGTATCCAGGAGGAGATGTTGCCTTACAGTTTCTATGTATCAGACGAAGAGCTTCTTGTACCTGTAGGAACTTACTTGGAGAAAAACAAAGGTAATAAACACTCAGTTGAATCAGCTTTTGTTTTTGTCTGTCTTATGTCTCTATGAAAATCTAATTATGTTTCTAATAAATGTTCCTACAAAACTGTGTGTGTTTTCAGTGTCTGTGGAGAAGGTTTTGACGATAGTTTATCAACAACAAGCTGTGTTTCGAATTCGTCCAGTTAACCGTTGCTCACAAACAATTGCTGGTATGTCATCATAGTTCTTGTTCTGCTTTTTTTTTGTTCAGTTTAAAAATTGTATTAGTTAAGAGACTACTTGAGTTTACTTGGTTTGTTTTGTATCTTAGGCCACGCGGAAGCTGTTCTTTGTGTTTCGTTTAGTCCTGACGGTAAGCAGTTAGCAAGTGGCTCAGGTGATACTACTGTCAGGCTTTGGGATCTCAACACTGAAACTCCATTGTTTACTTGCAAAGGTTCGAAGTTCTCCTCCCCAATCGTTGTTTAGATGCTTAATAATAGTTCATACTGATGTCTAACAATCATAATCTTTTTTTTTTTTCAGGACACAAGAACTGGGTTCTCTCAATTGCTTGGTCTCCGGATGGTAAGCATCTTGTGAGTGGTAGTAAATCCGGTGAAATCTGTTGTTGGAATCCAAAGAAAGGAGAAATAGACGGAAGTCCACTTACAGTAAAGTCTTTATCTTTACTTGACATTTGGTTTATCTTGTACATATATGTTTTGGTTTGTCACTATTTACACTTTGGTCTTTACATTTTTCTTAGGGTCACAAGAAATGGATCACTGGTATCTCGTGGGAACCCGTCCACCTTAGCTCTCCATGCCGTCGATTTGTAACTTCTAGCAAAGATGGGGATGCAAGGATTTGGGATGTTACACTGAAGAAATCTTTAATCTGTCTCAGTGGACACACGCTTGCTGTGACTTGTGTCAAATGGGGAGGAGATGGAATTATATACACAGGGTATGTTTCTTATACATTTTCATATCTATTGACTAAATATTTCAATGTAGTTTTTTTTTCTTTTAACAGTTAATGTAAGAAACTTAATTTGCAGTGTCTTTATCTAGTCGATGGCCTGGTACTTGCCTCCATGTTCACTATTTCGGTACATAATTATTATGTCTTTCTCTGGCAGTTCCCAGGACTGTACGATAAAGATGTGGGAGACTACTCAGGGGAAGCTCATTCGTGAATTGAAGGTAAACTATTAGCTATAATTGGAATTTGTTATGATCATTGTTCCTCTGCATTAGTATCAGATGCATTCCTCTTCGGCCTACTATCTCTAGAAATTATCTCAAGTACCAATGTGATTACACTACTATCGGCTTATGTCTTTATCTCATGTGTTGACCTGTTACTCGTCCTGATTCACTTTTTAATTACTCTGCTTGTTCTGTTTGCTCTAGGGGCATGGACATTGGGTTAACTCCCTTGCATTAAGCACAGAATATGTTCTTAGAACAGGAGCTTTTAACCATACTGGAAGACAATATTTTCCAAATGAAGAAATGAAATTGGTAAAGCCTGTCACTTCACTCCACACGTGAAACCCCTTTCTACCCTGACTCTGATCTCTTCCCTTGGGAAAAATTTCTGGCTTCTTTTGTTATAGGCGCTCGAAAGATACAACCAAACAAAAGGAGATTCCCCTGAAAGATTAGTCTCAGGTTCTGATGACTTCACTATGTTTCTTTGGGAACCATCTGTTAGCAAACAACCTAAAAAGCGCTTGACCGGTCATCAACAGGTATGCGTTACTTAAAAAGTTTCACTCTTTTCATCTCGTCTTGTTACTTCCGTTTCTAACTCTTTTACCTTTGATATTGGTCAACCAACAGCTTGTAAATCATGTCTATTTCTCACCTGATGGGAAATGGATTGCAAGTGCTTCATTCGATAGATCAGTTAGGTTATGGAACGGTGTCACAGGACAATTCGTCACAGCTTTCAGGGGCCACGTTGGTCCTGTTTATCAAGTCAGTTGGTCTGCAGACAGTAGGTTGCTTTTGAGCGGCAGTAAAGACTCTACACTCAAGGTAAAAAAAAAAAATTAGAAATGCCATTGCTACTCTTTTACCGGAGATTTTGTTTAGATTCTGAATCAGAAAGTTTTGTTACGTCCACACAGATTTGGGAAATTAGGACGAAAACGTTAAAACAAGATCTTCCTGGTCATGCAGATGAGGTATTAAAACCTTTATAATTGAATTTTCTTTTACTGTGATCTCAGTCTCTTTCCTCTGTTGATTTTTGCTGACCCTTTATGTTTTTCGGTTGTGTGTAGGTTTTTGCGGTGGACTGGAGTCCGGATGGTGAGAAAGTAGTATCTGGTGGTAAAGACAGAGTCTTGAAGCTATGGAAGGGCTAAAAGGATAAGGACCTTTCACAATATAAATGTATTGGAGAGTTTATACGATATTGTTATGTTTCAATGCAAACCATCTCTTTAGTTTTAAGTCCCAGAACTCTCTTGGCTCAAAAGAGTTTTCCTTTTTTAGGACGGCCTCATGAACTGAAATTGTCAAGAATTTCCAAAGGAAAGACCGTATATCTAATGAACATTTAAAGATTGGCATGACCTCATGAATTGACAATTCTTTGTCTAATAGAAATGCAGAGAAGGCATTTTCTTGAGATGTTGATTGTAGATATTCAAGAATGGTTAGGGAATGATTATCTGTATTGGTTGTCAAATAAGTTCAACGAGATTCTACATATTGCGGCAGTGTGATTGAACTTCTAAGTACTGGAACTTCTACACGATCAACATTAAGTTCGACGCTTCCCTTCCTCAAACGCGCTTTGTTGATTGCATTTAACATCGGACATTCTTCATCAATTTTCAAATCAACCAAAGAACAACTCTCATGTTTCAGTCCTCGACAGTCACATTTAGAAAGACCGATTTACAATCCTTGGCAAAATCTTTAGACGCTTTTTTTCCGACAGTGCTTCAAATGGTAAAACTAAAACTCTGAATCTAACTTTGGATACAAGATTCCCATTCTTCTCTTACAAGATATCGATGGTACCAATTGATATATCAAATCTTCAGGAAAAGAGAAAGAAACAGTTCAAACAGAGACGGAGACAAGGGGATCACCTACGGCTGGTACTTTCGTTTCTCTGTAGCTTTTTAATCAGTTCCAGTCTCTGATCGCATATCCAGTGTTTTTCTTACACAATCACCATTACCAGGTCCTCGACGAACGAGGTATATCCAAATGCAGACAAGTGATAGCCATCAACGAGGTATTCTCATCGATTATTTTTGTTTGTTAAATTGTCTCACCAACTAAGAAAATGGATACAATTGTTTAGAGACTCATACATGGTCTCATCTTTGCTTAATATTATTACTTTCATGTCCTTCTTAGTTTCAGGAAGTAAGAGAGGCCATGCGAAAAGATTCGTTGGATCTTTCTTTTAGGCACCCTATAAACTCTAAAGGCTCAGCAACGAATCGGGTTCCTTTTCTTTACTTCTCTTTTATTGTAATATAGTTTGGAGTAAAGTATTCTAGTATTTGCTACTGATTCGGTTAGCAATACCAACATTTACAGCCTCCCTCACTCTTGACCTTGAAGTTAGCCTAACTTATTTACTCCCAATCTTCAATTTGGAGGTCGGGTCATGTTCTACAAGATATGTTTTTTTCATTCTTTAAACTAGGTTTCGCCTACTTTACAAATATTGAATCTGGAGAAGCCACTTGTATTTGACAAAATTTGATAATTTGGATATGGAAGAGTGAACTCTTGAGAAAATATGATGGTAATTAGTGGTTTCATATTATAAAGATGTACGTTTCTTATTTGTTCCAACAGAGTATTAATTGGATTTTATATGTTGTGTGTTACAATAGCTGTTTGATATTTTATAAGTTATTTTTAATACACATGTCTGGTGCTTTAGCTGCGTTTATTTAGTTAACTTTTATTTGAATTTTTTTTCCCAAACCGGCAAGTTACGAAAGGAAGTGTGTTGGACTAAGCAACTGCTACTATGTGTCGTATATAATAATTGTGTTTCTTTCAGTTTGTTGAGCTAACAATCGAATTTGAGACAACCCAATCCATGTCTAATTAAATGGACAAGTAATGCAAGCATTCTCCATCTCTTACCTAATAATTCCATGAGTACACTCAAACAGAGAAAAATTAGCAGAGAGATCAAATGCGACGTGTTTCATTTTATGCAGTGAATGTATTGTCTTCACCATTTGGGACTGTTTTTGTTTTGGTTTAAACTCTCCATGTTGTCCACCCGAATAAGAATGTTATTAAAAAGAACGATTGAGTATTTTAATACATTTTATATCATTTTTTCCAAGAGGGAATCAAACAAAAACTCGAAAATTTAATCATGGATTTTACAAAACAAACTAAATCAACAGAAGAAAATAGGATGTCTATGAAAACCAAAAAAGGTTCAAATTCTACTTTTACGAAAGATATATTGAAAACAACTTCATGTCTTTTTATCTTTTACTAAGTATGTTGTTGTTTTTTCTTAAAAGAATAAGATATATTATTATTTAGAATAATAGTAAAACAGTAGTTTATATATCTACATAGATGTTAAGTAAACTACCAAAAAATACTAACAAAAACGTAAATCATTTTTTAAGAAAAATATCAGCCAATGGTCAAAAATTAAAAAAAAAAAAAGTAAAAAACAGTATGAGAAAAAAATAAATGCAGAGAAACCCTTAGTAATATAGTGGAAGAAACAAAATCTAGGCAAATTGCCATGTTTTAAAATGAAAGGTGAAAGAGTAAAACGACGTAGATAAAAAGTTAGTTTATTAGACTCCAAAACGATCTCATGAATTTCAGACCAAAAATGGACATCTCATGAATTAATTGACACTTTTTCTTAAAATAAAAAGCAACAAACAAAAAAAAAATGGTGGTACTAGTAATAATCGTTACGACTACGAGAACTGTAATATGTTCACCTTCTTCAATTTTGATTTGCATATTATATCATTAATTAATTTTGCCAAAAAGGTGAAGACGACAAAATGCTTAGAAATTCGTATAACTTTGAACGGACTGATTGCTAAGACGTTTTTTACGTATATGTACAGAGTAATAATGGAAATTTGGATATAAAAGTAACGTTTGGGAAAGAAAGAAATGGGATATTAAAGAGACACAGAAAATTTCCATTACTTCGATCCCCACCAAACCCGTCTTCAATAGTTCCTCAGGTGTTCGATGTTCTCCCAATATCCAGTAAGATTTGATGCCTCTTCACGATGCAAAAGTACTCGTCCCATCTCTCTAACCTCAGAAAGTATATCTTCTTTGAGCCGTGTTTCTATGCTTTCTACCTGCATTAAGGATATGAATCAATAGAACCACATTTGCAATTTTGTATCATTATCGGGTGCAATTTGAGACTTACCACTGCACCGGTTATTCCAACATGCTTGAGGGTATCAACAGGTTTACTCAACTCCCTCAAGACAAATGGAGTTCCGTTGATGTAAACAATTGCTTCTTCTCTTATCTTCTCTGTTGAATCGCCACCTTCTTCATCAATCTGCAAACGACTTGAAGTTCTTTGGCCAGGGGAAACGAATTTTTGAAGTATGGAACCTTTGCACAAGACAGAACCACTCCGTTTGTTGACAATTGACTCCATGACTGCACCCAATTCCTCCTGCGCGAAAAACATTCAAAGCTGTAGTGTGTTGCCATCCTTACGACTCACAGGAATGGTCAAAAGCCGTCCAGGCCTTACCCTTACGCTCCACTTCATCGCTTGCACCTCAGGTCGCTGATGCAACCAATTCTTAAAAGTCATCTTAGACTCTCCTTTCACAAAGGCTTCGTCAAAAGTTTCGCTACCAAGATATGCTGCAAAGGTAATCAACCGGACGTATCTCTCCAAGTATTCAGCGCTACGTTTCAATGCAGCACTTCTAAGTCCTGGCTCAACATGTTGTTGGTTGAAAACCTTCCGGTACAGCAGAACAGCTTCACGAATATTTTTGAAATCCGGAACAACTATCAATTACAGCATCTAACGCCTCACGAGATTCAACTCCATTATCGAATAATCTAGTGACTTTCCATATGAGAGGGATGTCATTTATTCCAAATCCACGGCCGTGTTCCATTAGAATTTCTGCACCACCACCACTTAAGGAATCTTCATCATACCGAACCTTTAAAGGTCTCCCGTAAGTCATGCGGAGCTTCACTAGGCAGGCAATGACAGTTCCAGTGGTTGTTCTACCTCTCCCCATCTGTGAATGTTCAAGTGAAAAAAGGAAATGATGTAAGTCGAACAGAAAAGCTCAAGAGAAAAAACTTAATATATCCAAATAACCAAGTAGATTGGGAAACTCAACCTGGCAATTGAAGACAAAAGCAGTGTCTTCGGAAGCAGAGGCAATATTCCATGTCAATGTGTCAAAGTCTGAGCTTTTGGGCGCTTTACCATCAGTTATAGGTACACGCGCGTACTTAACAGGAAAACCATCTGTCTCTAAGTGTTTGAAGACCTCAAGGGGTGTTTGAACAGAGTCAGCATCCACATGTTCCCAAGAGTACAAAATCTGTCCGTCCTTGGTTTCGTGAATGACCATTATCGCACCGTCGTATCGCTTAGCTTCTCTCAGAATATCCTCTTTCAGACGAGCCTCCATTCCTTCGACTGTATCCCGGTCGGTTCCCTAAACAAAAGGTATTTATGCAAGCTTTTCAACCAATTCGGAAGAGTTAAAATATATACAGAAAACACAGATTGTTTACCTTATATTCTAGCATGTTCTTATATGGCCTTTCAATTTCACGTGTAACAAACGGTTTCCCATTGATATATATATAACAGGTTCTTCTCTCATGTTGTGCCAAAAAACCGGCCGGCGACCTCTTCCACTCCAAACCCTTTCAATGACAGATCGAATACCATCTATAGTTGGATTCGTAACACCATACACAGCAAATCCTGGAACCTTTCTAAAATTCGGTGCTCCATCCACTCTCTCTTGTAGAGGTAGATTATGACAACCAGGACTATAATCACTCTTCAGAACAGTTTGACTTCCCAGTACTGCCCCACTTCTACGTGCAGCGACTATACTCATCTCATGAGGGCGCCCGTCAGTAGATTCTGCAATCTTTGATGAAGAAGGCTTCATAGCTGGATATCCAAGGGCACCCATAGGATCTTTCCAAGAGAAACCTGAAAGAGGTAAACGTGAACTTACATGAGACACCTGAAGATAATATGCATTGTGAATCACGAGTGCCATATATTAATTTTTGGCATTCAAATTCTTTTACAACAGCTTAAAGAGATACAATTGCAGAGAGCTATGCAAGCAAGCAGATAGATAATGTCAGAGTTTACCTGAGAAGAATGTGATAGAGCTTTGGCCTAGCTAGCATCCAGTCAGCAAAACTGACATGGTCAAGCGAACCAGATTGGAGGAAAGCACCCTCTGAATGAAGGTATACAGCAAAGCATATAAGGAGGTAGTATCTTTCCAAGTACTCAACAAAAAATGAGAGTGCTGCCTCTCTCTTCTTTTCATCGGGTTGACGCAAAATACTACTGCGGTAGGTTAAAATTGCCTCCCGTAAGTTCTGTAAGTTGATTAATGAACGAAATTTAGGCCTTTTACCCTAAGTTAATATCCATAAGATCTGATAGAGAGTTTCTTATATATTAGAACGTATACTTTGATATTAAAATTAACAGAAGATACCTGCACGGATTCACATCTGTCGATGGCTTCATCAACTTGTCTTTTGCCTTCTACACCACCCTGGAATCATGAATACAGATAACAGTTAGAACCAGCAGGACTAAGCAAGATGAACAGAAAAAGACAAACAGAAAGGGACTAGATACCTCCAAGACTCGTATCAACTTTCTCACAACTGCATATTCCCCTCTACGGATTGCCTCCTCTGGCAGATCAATAGTAAAGATTCTTTTTCCCAAAGAGTTGTCTGAAAAGAAAAAAAATAGGACAGGTTAGTGGAAACTTCTACCATGATGCAGGCTAGCTTAAACACCACGGGACTCGTTGTGTCTAGTTTATATTTTGTTCCAGAAAACATGACTCCTGGTCTTAGATATATATGTATAAAAGAACAGGCTATGGAGAAGAGGGTTGAGATGTGATTATTTGGCTAGTCTATACTGTTTCGTTTCTGTCTGAAATAAAATAAGATAAATGACATACCTCCAATACGTTTGATTGAAGTCCCATTTGACTGTTGAAGATAATCTCGGTATCAACCTTAGCCTGAGATATCTTCAAAACCTGCTAACACGCATTTACATTAATATCTTATAGTAAAACCAAAAATAGAATTCCTCATAGCATGGTGATAAGATTTACCAGCGTATCGAAATCTGTTACTTTTGGCGACTTCTCATCCGTTACAGGAACACGTTCATAATCAACAAGGAAACCTTCAGCTTGCAGTTCTTCGTACACCTAGATCCATAGAGTGTATATGCATAAAAGGGTTCGTGCATGCTCCGAATCATACACATACGATGCTTCACTCCAAAGTTCTACCTCAAGAAGCAGCGTCTTTAAAGAATGAGTTGAGACTGGCTCCCATTTGTCCACCATCTCACCCTCTGGCAGTTCATCAGTGACAAGTATCTTATCCCCATATCTGCCAGGAAAAATAGTCAAGCACAGCCAAAGGAAAAACAAATCTAGAGATCATTTACAGGTTACAGTGAGTGAAATATACCCTGTTGATTCCATGAGAATCTCTTGTTTAAGTTCTGCTTCCAGTTGCTCTAGTATTATTCTATCTACTCCCTATTGAAATCATAAACAAACTATGTTACTATTACAACAACATTGTGCGGAGGAGAGCAAGGGTCTTGTACCGTGTACTCAAGACTGGTGAAAGGTTTATCCACATCACGTAAAACAAATGGTCGCCCATTTATGTATATTACCTGCCAAGATGTGTAGGAAAAGGCAAGTTAGTAACGAAGTATACTCAGACCCGGTTTATATGACAAGCAGGTGAAGCAAAGGCTTAGAGCATTCATTTTATAGGGGCATCCATTTTATATAAAATATGAGTTATATATATATATATATGTATTAATTCTAAAGGTATTAATAAACTATGGGTTTTTGTTTGATTTTTAAAAGTAGCAGCTGCAAGTGAGGATACTTTGATGGTATCATCATCATGTTTGAACTTATGTGGTGTTATTCAATACATTAATTAAAATCAACTCTATAGGTTTTATAGTCCACTGTTATTCAATGATTGATTTTAATTTCTTTATTAAAATATGTTGTTATTAGTTATTGTATTTTAAATATATGTATTAAAAGATTTATAAATCTAGTGTTATTGGTTTTTGTATTTACAATCTCATCATTAATAGAGTTTAAAATCTATTGTTCTTGTGTTATTTATGTTCGAAAGATTCATACAATTCATTTGATTTGAAAAGTTTGAATGGATTTAAATCAAATTTCATGTGTAAATTATAGTAATCAAAATCAAACCATCTAATTTATCCTCATATTTTGAAATCTTTCACAATTAATAAACATTTTTCCTCTTCCAAAAAAAAATGTCATGGTTAATTTTTCTTTAAAAAAACATCTTGTTGAAATACAAATGGTTGAAATACATGTTTCTCTCAAGAAAAATTTACTTCAAATTTGATCAAACCCATCCATCTAACATCTTTTTTCTGTTCAAAGGAAACGAAAATTCCATCTTGTTGTTTCTCTTAAAACAATTTACTTCCAAATTAGTCAGACCCCGATTTTATCCATATAACATCTCCTTTTTTTTTTCTTCTTTGAAATTTCAAAGGAATTGATTTCATTACTTTTATTACATGAATTGGCTGATTCATCATGTATATATTTGATTCTAACATTTTTAGGTTTCTTTTTTTTTTCATTTTCTCTTTTGTTTTGTTTGGATACCTACATAATTTTTTGTAGCTTTCTTTTTCTCTATTCATTTTCATTTATAAATTTGTTTTGAAAGAGTAATTCTATTCACAATCTCTTGTAGATATCAAATGATATTATATTGATTTTATAAATACTTTGATACAGATTTAAAAATCATATATCTGAAATTTTGAAATGAGAATTTTTTTCAAAATTTGATATATTCAAAATTTTTAGTGGAGTTAATTTCAAATAATACAACCTATAAGTTTTTTTAAAGAATGATATGCATTCAGACATTGTTGGTGATGATTTGTTTATGAAATTAAAGATTCTCAGAGAATCAATACCAATGAAACTGTATTGAAATGTTTTAACAAAAATGCACAATTTTTGAACTTGCTTAGAGCATTCTAAAACGTTACACCGGCACTGAGTATACTGAAGCAACAAGAATAAGTGGCACATGCCTATATTGACAGAACTTCTGATTAGATGGATTTACCGGTTCCGCCCTAAGACTTATCCAAAGAACTTGTTTACCATCTTTGTGAGCTCCAATGTGCTTAAGAAGGTTTCGTATGCCATCAGTGGTTGACATCGCAACCCCGTGCACAGGTATGGAATGAAGCTGAAACTCTGGGGTCAATATCGGTCGTGCCTTTAAAGAAGACAAAGGAAATAAAAAAAAATGAAATCACTAGCAATTGCAAACAAAGATCTAGGAATGAGAGATGACCTGATGGTAATTAGGCGCTCCTTCTATGTGAAGAGAAGGACGCTTAATCTGAGAAGATGAAAAACAATCCATCTTCAAAATCCTCTTCTTCTGATTGATCTCCAGCATCCTCTTGTTACTTTTGCACACAGAAACGGATAGAACGGCGAGAGGATTCCAAAATCCGGTGAAAAATCGGTAAAAAGAAACAAATGAAGAAACCGAAGTTTGTTCGGAAAGAAGATGAGAATGAGCCGGTGTTGCACAGAGAAACGGATGGAACGGCTTATCGAAGTAAGAGAGACGAACGAAGAGAGAATTACGGTGAAAACCCGGTGAGATTCCGGTGAAAAATCGGTGGAACAAAAAAACGAGTGAGGAAGACGGAAGTTTGTTAGGAGATATTTTCTTTTGCTCCGATACAATATTCTATTAGAGATCTATAACCCCGCGCGTGCGCGGGCTTTATTGCCTTTTAGCTTTTAGTTTTTACCTTTTTTTTGTCAACAGTTTTTACATTTTATATAAATATTATCATTGATTTAAATAATTGAATTTTTTTCATTTTTATGATGTATTTATCTTCATCAATATAATATTATTTTTTGGTGGAAATGTCGGGTTAGTGCCCCCGAATTTTATTAAAAAGGAAAAACAAAACGAACTACATTAAAGTTTGTCTAGGCCTCGTAAGACCATCGAAATCCTCTTTCCAAATC